>SATY01000745.1:0-18694 GCA_004335155.1 Ascochyta viciae
AGAGTAGAGAAGAGAGAGAGTAGAGAAGAGAGAAAGAGTAGGAGAGTGTTAGAGCTTAGCGTAAGCAGATAGATTAGCTAATAATAAAGTAGTAAATACACAGATTATATGTCTAAATACACCTACATTTTTCAGGTATTAGCCTATCCAGAATCTGGATTTTAATTCCAGATTACTCGGGTTTTTTTTACCTAACCTATCTACCGTAGTGGTTACATTACGGTATCCAAGAGGGGACTTTCCAGACGTAAACTTAGTCCCGTGCGGACAGATCATCTTAGGCTGCTGAGAAGGGGGGGTCTGACAACGTAGGTCAAGTCTCTAAAGCAAAGAGTCAATGTTCTGTTCATGGCTTGCCACTCACAAGCGCGTAGAAGAGCGGAGGCACATTAACACTCGCTGAGCGTGCTTGTAAAAATTTGTGCTAGGTGTCTGTCGCAATTGCCTCGTGTTAGAATCAACCGCGTAACCTTAGAGCCGAGAGCGTAACGTACATGCGCGAGTGGTACTTAGACCAGGCTCGAGTTCGGTACGGGTTGTCACAAGATAACCAGAAGTTGCCAGCCGTGCACGGTCCATTTTCTCACGTGATGTCGTGAACATCCGGATGGTGGGGCAGCATCGTGAATTCCGTACCACCTGCGTTGGGCACTAATGCCTCAAAACAATCATGCGCTCTGTCGTTGGAAAAATGAGGCTACTTTGTCCGCCCGCACTATCAACTTGTTAATCGCGTTGCAGTCAATCACAGAGGGTTATTCTTTTGGACATTTGCTTTCTTAGCTATCATCCAAGCTACAGACCCATAAAGGCTAGAAGTACCCTTTTAGTTATTCTAAGTAGGTTAGCTAAAAGTATGCGTAAGCATAGTTGCTAATGTTTTGTTGTCTAAACTATAGCGTTACTTTATTACTTTAATTAGATCCTCTAAATTGCTTAAGCCTAGATTTGTTAATAAACAAATCAACTTAATTAACTTATAACTAACGTACTCTACAGGTAAGTTATTTATATAAGTAAGTTGTTTATAATGCTAAGACTACACTAAACTTCTACCCTATTATAGCCTATATTAGCCTATATTAGCCTTGTATACAGTAGTACAGCATATAATATTATTTAGTAATACCTTTTATAGGCTTCTTACACGTGTGCAAGTTATACTCTACTTTCTAGCACCTTTTATAGCATCTTTAGGCTGCCTTACCTCCTTTAATACGCACTTGCTTCCTTACCTTCTTACTATCACTATGCGCTCTAAACTTATTTAGAGTAGCTAACTAAAGGCCTTACTCTGCTGTTATAGTCTTCTTCTGCTATAACTACTTTTTTTTATACAATTTACATTACGTAGTAGCCTTATTTGCTGCTTAAAGCCTAGCATTCTTCTTTTAAGCTAATACTAGCTTGTGCACTACTATAGCTACGCCTTTAGCAAGCTTTTTAAGGGCCTTAACTATCAAAGTTAGTAAGCTGCTTATATGCCTTTAAATCTTCTCTTAAACTAGCGTTAATTGCGACCCTAATTGCAAGGTATTGCTTAGGGTTTAGGACTGCTAGGGAGCATCTTCTATAGTAGGTAGCAGTAAAGTATGTAGGCAGATATTAAGGCCTATTATAATCTATTCTAGGTTAAAGAGGACTAATCTAGTGCCTTAGAACCCTTCTTAGATATCGCTAGAAGTAAATAACTCCTTATAGGCGTCTATAAAGCATAGTAGAAACTTTGTTTTAGTAATATACATAATATAGTTACGTATTAGCTACTTAGCTTAGCAGCTATAGGCCTTCTTTAAAGAGGTAAAACAACCTACATCTAGTAGTTACAAGAAGTGTAATAAGTGTAGAAACATATATAAAGTAATAATCTTAGCTTCCTTACAGTATTATTAGAAGTTAAGGGAGTTGTAGCTCTTGTAGCTATTAATAAGGAGTAGCTAGTGCCCTTCTTAAGTGCACTTCTTAGTGTAGGCATTAAAGTGCTCTAACTACTAGAGTCTAAGCTTATTAGTAGTCTATCTGTTCTTAGAGACTCTAATAACCTAGTTCTAGAGCAGGTTGTCCTCTTTATACTAGGCAAAGAGGTAGTTGCAGCCTTTAAAGATAATAAAGAGCAGAATAGCCTATCCTATACTATTAACGCCTTATATAACTATTATCTACTCCTAGTTGCTCTACTGCACTGCCTTTAGCTGTCTCTAATGCTCTAAGCCTGTAACAACTGCTTCTGTTAATATCTAGCCTATTATAAAGCCTATCTTATTAAAGTTATAGGTGTTATTATCCTAGATACTATACTTAGCTTTAACATTTGCTATAAGCCTAAACTAGTCTTGTATAATCTCTAGATCCTTATAGAGAGCTCTTTTATAGTTATACTTATAATTAAACTACACTTTAAGGTTAGAGCAGCGCTTAACAAATATACTAGGCTAGTTTAGGCTAACTTAGCCTATATTGCACTCTTTCTGCAAGGAATTAGCTACATTAGCTATAGTAGCTAGCTAAGGAGCAAATCCTTAGGCATCTAGCTTAAGGATGTGCTTAGCAATTAGATCCTCCTTAGTCTAATCTATATTTTTTAATTTTAGCGTGTAATTAGCTTATGTAGGTTGTTTTATGTATTAGTTGCATAGTGTATTGTAAGGCGTATTATATATAGCTATAGCGTATTACAATGTAATTGTTACATCTTATTTAATTACCTAGAGCGTAAGCTGTATTATAGCTTCTTTTAAGGGCTTAGATTTGTGTTGTTGTTAAGGCATTATATAGTAGGGTAGAAGTTTAGTGTAGTCTGAGCATTATAAACAACTCACTTATATAAACAACTCACCCGTAGAGTACATTAGTTAATTAAACAAATTAAGTTAAATATATTATATAAAATAACAAGTTAAGTTAAGTCTTGTCTTTAAAAATTTTTAACTTATTTGTGCATAAATCAGCTAAAGCCTAGCCCTTATAACAGCTACATTTTCACCCTCGCTCTGCGCTTCCCCGGCTGTCTGCATACAGTGGCATTCGTCATCGTGCCGCCGCCTATCGAACGTCCTGCGACAAACATACATACTGCATCTCAGAGTCGCAGAGGAGCACGCTTCTTACCCTAATGCCTGAGGTTGGGTTTCTAGGCATGCTTCTAGTACACTAGTTCTAACGCAAAGAATGCAGGCCAATCAAACCAACAATGGTGATTATGAGTTCCTCCAATACCATACGTTCAGACATGTCAATTAAGATATACTAATGTCATATAAGGCTGGGTCTGGCCAGATTGGAGTTGGGATAAGTGAGACTACCTTTCAGAACAGACAGAGACGTAAAGGACGCGATCCTTCCAGGCAGAAGGGGAGTGCTTGTGACAGATACAGACTTCAAGCTAGTCCCCGAATCTTAGCTAGTATATGCATCCCGCAATACTTCCCTGCCCACCTCAAGAGTCAACATAACCTTCAATTTGCTGTCACCTTTGCAAGAGCAGACCTCTACAGAATCAGTACATCCCAGCTTACCCATCTCCTCCTCCTATTTTCTTTGTTGCTTGCTTTTACAGCCTCGGAAAGATAGTCACCCAGCAACCTTTTTAAGTCTTCAAACTATCTCATCTCGGCTTCAAAGATTTCATTCCCAATCGACCCACAAAGCCAGATCCCTAGCCAGAAATCCTCACCCTCTGTGTGAGCAGGGTGTAAGCACATCGCATCAGTAAGTGTCCTTCGCCCCATATCCTCTTCTCGCCGTCTCACACGACTTGCATTCATGCCTGCGAGAAGGTGCTCTCCAACGATGTATCGCAACTTGTGCATCCCGGCCAACGTTGCCATCCATGCCGATGTAACACCACTCACTTCCAGGTGGCCCGCCTCTTCTCCTAAGTTGGTAACATCAGCCTCTATGACACATTCGTGCTGTTGCAGCTGGATTAGGCCATGGAGAGGAGTGTCTAGAACGTTGAGGTCTCGCCAGGCACATACATCATTTGGATCATCTAGATGAACTCACGGAGTGATTAAGAGACCGCTTTCTGTCAGGCTTAGTGGTAACTCTCACGCTTCAATATGCTGTCAGTCAAGTGTACTTAACAGTAAAGAATTATTAACAGACCTTAAAGTGGACTCCTCCATATCTTTGCATGAGAAGAACAAGGATGCGGTTCCGTAATAACGCTAAGCGATTATGGCGAGCTCCCGCTGCTAGCCTTGTCTTCTGCATGCTGCGTTATATTCCTCTAAAGCTTAAATAATCTCTTCCCTAAACAGATCTACAAGCGAGGGATTTCTATTTAGAATTGGCTATGCAGTGGCCTCAAAGTGAGCTTACTCTTCTTGCGAAAAAATCTAATAGTTAACACAAGGCCTAGTGTCTCTTAGCTAAGTTAACAAAGATGCTTTCCTTAATTAATATTTCTACTAAATTACTTCTTAACTATACTATGTTTATTCTTACTTAACTCTATATACTTAGGATACAGCTTCTCTAGATACACTAACTAATAACTTTTCTTAAGAAAATAAGGACTAGTGTTCTAAACGTAGCGTAATCCTTCCTTATATACATAGGCAAGATTAATTTAATAACAAGAGTTTTAGTATTAATCTATCTTGTTTTATAAATCTTCTAGAGGTAAATAGAAGAGCTCTTCCTTTAATACTAATAAGACTATACTAAAAAACATCCTAGGGTTCTTGTAGAATTTAGCAATAAAGTTCTAGAGCGTTTAATTTTCCTTACCTACTTATTCTTAACCTTAACTTAATAATCTGCGTCCTTAGTCTTATTTATAATGCTTACTAATATAGCCTAAAAATTTATTAAATTTATATTATTTCTTGCCTTCTCTAGGTAATTCTATAATAGATTAAAGCTAGCATTAATAGATCTCTAAATACTACCTAGAGAGTTTTCTAAGTGTTAAATCTCTAATGTTAAAGTTCTACCTTTACCCTTAGTCTACTATAGACAGACTGCGTTCCTATAAGATATCTAACACTTAGAGGGACTAAGTGTCACAGAATATATACGCTTATATACTAGCTGAAATTAGCAGGTAGAATAAGGTTATATTTTGCCTCTATTTTAGCTGCGACAGTTATAAGCCCGGCTTTTTAAGACTAGGACGATCTCTCCCTGCGTACTCAGCTAGAATAACACTGCTTAGTAACTACTCCTCTTATATCTTTACAAATCCTAATTAATCTACGCAATAACTAATGCTCTAATCCTAAAGGGAGCTTATACGCTCACTAATTGATTCCAATGGCTAGGATAGTACATCCAACTCAAATTCCATGCCATGAGCAAGGGAATATAGGAGCGGATTAATCTATTAGCTAAAGACGCAATACTAATACACAAATCTAAGCCCTAGCAGCTAGAGCTACTAAGCTTAATAACCTTAGATAATGCTAAGCTATACAAGATACAGATTGCAGAGTATAGAGCTAAATTAAGTAACTAGGCTGCTTAGTCTGCGCGCTTGCAGAACATATAGACTTAGGTTAATACTATAGTAGACCTAGCGATCTTAACTCTAGCTATAATAACGCTTGTTAAAGAAAAGAAGTCAACTCTTTAAGCTCTAATTAAGGTGCTAAAGAAGGAGCTAGCTCTATCTAATGCTAGTAAGAAGAACCTAGTACACGCCTAGTACTAAGCTTATCTCTAGAAGGCTAAGCAGGGTTAGCAGAATCCTAAGAAGTAGCACTAGGAATAGAACCTCCTGTACAGCAAGGCTAAAGCTCTTAAAATTACTAACGTAGAGGGCGAGCTTGCAGTACACAACTTCTTAGACTCCCTAACAAAGATAGCACTAGACTAGTCTAGGGCTATGCAACAGTCTATTATCTAGAACTTAGTACTAGGTAACAAGACGCTTACTCTAGATAAAGTTAGCAGAGTGTATTTAGGTCTCCTTTAAGAGCACTCTATTTGAACTCTCTATAGCTTAGGCAAGGTGTTTGCCACTATAGGTTAACTAGCTTAGACACAGTTAACATTAAACAACTAACCTAACTAAGTAAAGATTAACTGCCTATATAGACAATTACACTTCTAAAAACTAATTAACTATAACCTATTAGAGGGAGCTCTCACTAGTGAACTATTTATTCCTAGTAATTAAGTTAGGAAGAGATTCTAAAACGCCTTAACAAACCTAAGTACAAGGACCAGAAGAACAAGGTTATTAAGAAAGGCTGGATGAAGGATAGTAACAGCACAACGAGTGGCAGCAACTACCCTAGATTAATCGCGGCGGCACTAATAGACTCTAACTTAATAGAACCTTAATCTATAGAACACAGGATCTACTTAACTATAGATTTTAACGCTTATCCCCTATTAGACAGCACTATTCTTGACAATAGAGCAGCACTCCACTTAGTTAACAAGCTTAAGCTTATTAACTCTACTACTTTCTAGAAGGCTAAGAAGCTTACTTGTGTAGAGGCCAGCACCTAATCCTTCCTAATCTTAGGAACTAGCACTAGAGTGATTAAGAAAGTGCTAAATATAATAAGCGGGGAACGTACAGAGGATCTAATCTTTTAAAACATTGCTAAAATAGAGGGATTTTACGTTAATATTGTGTTAGAAGCTTAATTAAAGAAAACAAATGTATAGTACTTAGGATTAGACTGAACACTGCGTATTAGCACACTGCAAAAGAGCGTTGTATTAGCTACTCTAACGCGCTATTATAACCTTACTTTTATAGAATACAAGCTATTAATAATCTATCTAGTTGTAATAAGCGTAACTCTATCTACTTAGAGGCTTAGATTATAGACTACCTACTCTAGACCTAATAATAAGGATCTATAGCACGCTTAAGCTAGGCATCTAGGACCTATAGCACTCTAGGCACTTGTAAAGAACACCTAAAATGTAAGGATTAACAGAACCTTACGCTAGCAGTATAAACACTATGCTACAACTTATACTAGCCAAGTTATATCTAGGAGGCTAAAGGAATAATTACCCTAGCTATACTAGCAGATTGCGTAGGATCTCTTTAATATGCCTAAGGGTTGTCTAGAAGAGGTATAGATGTTGCTAATTAAAGATAAGTATAGTAGGAAGATCTATACCTACCTAATCTATGCTAAGTTATTAGATAAGATTATAAGGGTATTTAAGGAGTTTGCAAGCATCCTACATATATAATATAAGCTCTGTATATCTATAATTCTCTAGGACAATAACATCGCTACATTACTATAGCGTAGCTAATTAAGATTTAGTAAATAGGCAGAGGATTATAGTATTAAGATCTAGAGCACTCTAACGTATACACACAAGCCAAATAGAGGTATAGAAAGAGCTAGACAGGAGATTATTACTAAGTTAATCAAGATAAGGAGCAGGGCTAACCTACTAGCTAAGCTCTAGCTAGAGGTATGTTGAAGTCGTATTTAGTTAAAGACCGTAAGCACAAATTCCATTGGTTCTTAAGTATAAACGGATATAGAAGATCAGGGTAGGTTATTAACTTAGCAAAGCTTGTGATGATAGAGTGCAATAAATAGTACAGAGGGAACTATCTAGTTTAAGAGCAGGTTAAGATTCTAAAGACAAACTTAATTAACAAGGTTAAACACAAACTATAAGGGTTGTGTTCCTATAATCTATATACTAAAGAGATATAATGCTTGTAGACAAGCAACTAGAGTTAGTCTAATAAAAATACAAGAAGTTGCTTATAGATAAGCATATTGTACTATGCTTATTAACAAGCAGTTATGTAGGTTATACTTGTTAACAAGCAGTTACGTAACAACCTAAGGTGTTCTGTCTTTCTCTACTTGTTGTTCCTTTAGGGAGGAGTTAGGGGTTTAGTTAGACAATACTTATTACTATGCCACTCCCTCTGCATAGAATTGTAACACTATCCCCCCTTTCTCTTATAGTTTGTCCTTAAACTACGTAATTATATTTTAGAGATTTATATAATTTGTAATCTCTGCATCTAGTAACCTGTAAGTTAAGATGTCCTTATACACTTACAACATCTATCTTGCATTAGAAATCTGTTAAGCTAATACACCTGCTAAAGTCTCTTGCAACTGTTGTTTCTTTAGCAGTTACAAGTACTACATTATACTAGATAGTCTAAAGGGTCTAAAGTGTGCTAAGTGCATAAAGGCTAGCAAGCTATGTATAAACATGTCTTAGTTATTATTAGATAAGACTTGCAAGGAGTATAAAAAGAAGGTAGAAGAAGATAAGTTTTTCCTTAGAACTATTATTGCGCAATTATTGCGTAACAAGAAAATCCTAAAATAGGCAAATAAACGCGCGCAGCAAAAGGCGCTGTGTTTAGCAAATAGGATAGTTAAGGCAGGCAAGTTAGACCTAGCTAAGAAAGTTGATCCTAACTGTTCTACAGCGTCTATTAGCATATGTGCCTTGCTAGCTACCTAGAGTGCTCTTAGCTTAATTAAAGAGTCTGTAGCGAACTATAGTACTTGTGTACTAATTAGCAGCAACTTGTAAGGTGTACAACTAGTTCCTATATGTTTTCTAAGTCTCGGTATCCTAACTATTTAACTAGGTACTTTTGTTAATTGCTATTCCCTTTATATGTTACTATTTTTTCAACTTCCTATTTATCTTCGCTATTAGCTTAATAATAGAAGTTCTTCTAGATAGGCGTTTAAGGGTTAGCTAGTTCTAATAAGGAGATATAGAACACTAGGTAGATCTTTACATCCTTTAGCAAATTAAGTCTGTAGTTAACTAAGCTTATCTGCTAAGAAATAAAAAATAGTCTAACCTTAACATAGTCTAGTTTTTTTGTTAGTCTTTGCGTTTAAAGGTTTTTTATAAGGAGGTAGACTTTATCCCCCTCTTTTAGCTAATGTGCTGTTTTTCTTTTCTAGTTAATATAAGAGATTGCTTGTTCTTAAGCTTAGCTAATGTTTTCTAGTGCTTTTTAATGTACTTCCTTTAGTTTTGCTACTAAGGCAATTGCTAATTCAGTCTAAATAGTTGTATCTAAACTTCTAGTAAAGAGATTTAGGTGTCTCCTGTAATTTGCAAAGAATAGTGTTGTGCCTATTACTTCTAATAATTTGTTGTTATAAGCAATCTGTGCTATAGGCAACAGCAAGACCTAGTTGTCTTGTTGCTAGTTGCTGTAAATCTATAGGTATGTTTCTATAGTCTAATTTGTTCTTTTAGTCTATCTATCTGTTTGTGGGTGATAAGCGGTTAATAGCTTCTTCTTAGTACCTATAGCTGCTAACAGCGTAGTCTAGTAATTTAACGTAAAGAGCTTATCTTAATTGCTAATACTTAATTCTAGTATGCTGTGGTACCTGGCTACTTAATCGAAGAATATGTGAGCTAGCTGCTGAGCAGTATAATTGCAACAAAAAGGTATTATTTTAGCATACTTAGTAAATCTGTCTACTACAACAAAGATCGCGTTGTAGGCATAACCTGTAACTTAGTCTTTAGAGACAGGTAACTATATAACAAAATCTATTGTAATGTTTATCTACAGGGCTGTAGGCAGCTCTATAGCCTTTATTTTTCTATATTTTATGTGTGTGCTGTGTTTGTTTTATTAACAGTTAACACAGTTTTTAATATATTTAGTAACCTTGCCCTTTATATACTTAAACTTATAGTGTCTTTTAATAAGTTCTATTGTATGTGTTATTCCAGGGTGTCTGTGTAGCAGGTTGTTGTAATAACTAGCTATTATTTCTTTTTAAAGTTCCTCTAGTACTTGCAACAGGATGCGTTGTTCCTGTTAAGCTTGTATTATATTGTTAAGTTGCTGTAAGGGTCCTTGGGATCTGTCTTTATTAACTCCTAACACTACAAACTGGTTTATTGTTTTTTCTCTAGCAAGGTTGTAGTGTTAACTAAGTGCGTTAGCTCTACTATTGTCCTTGCCTAGCGTATACAATATCTTGAATTTGTACTATTCTAGCATCTCTAACTAACGTACTTAGCGTTAATTTAGGACCTTAGTAGTAGTAAAGTATACTAGGTTTTTATAGTTAGTGTAGATAGTAAGTTCTAAGCAACTTTCTGCATACGCTCTCTAGTGTTCTAGAGCTAATATAATTGCAAGAAGTTTCTTGTTATGTATGTTGTATCTTTCCTCTAGTCCTAAAAACTTGTGTAAGTAGTAGGCAATAGAGTGCTATAGTCTATCCTTTTCTTGCGTAATGCATGCGCCTAGTGCAAAATCCAAGGCATTAGTCTCTATGCGCATTAGTTTACTACTAGTAAACGTAATTAATGTAGGAAGTGCAATATAGGCTTGCTTAAGCGCCTTAAACACATTATCTTGCTCTTTTCTCTACTTAAATAGCGTGTTCTTCTGCGTGAGCTTTGTTAGCAGGATTGCAATCTTAGAGTAGTCCTTAATAAAGCGTTAGTTAAAGTTAACAAATCCTAAGAATTCCTAGATCTATTTAACTGTCTTTAGCTTTAGCTATAATTTAACTACTTCTACCTTTGTTAGACTAATCTTAACTCTGTATCATCCTACAATATATCCTAAGGATTCAACTTCTTTCTAGTGCTAGTTGCACTTTTTAGGTCTTAGTTATAGATCTACTCTTCTTAGGCATTCTAGCACTTTAGTTATGTGTTGAATATGCTCCTCTAGTGTCTTTAAGTACACTAGGATGTTGTCTAAATATACTACTACTGTCCTATTAAAGTGTGCCCTAAGGACGTTGTTAACTAACTCCTAGCACGTAGCTAGTGCATTAGTTAGACTAAATAGCATAACAAGGTACTTGTAGAGTCTGTATCTTGTTCTAAAGGCTGTTTTCTATTCTTCTCTTTCCTTTATGCGGATAAGGTTGTACGCTCCTCTTAAGTCTAACGCAGTAAAGTACTAAGCTCCTGCTAGCTAGTCCTGTAACTCTGTAATGTTTAGAAGCAGGTAGAAGTTTTTAATAGTAATATTATTAAGCTTCCTAAAGTTAATGCAAGGTTGGAGCTTGCTATCCTTCTTTAGAACAAACATAATAGGGTACCCTGCAGGTAATTCTAATTATCTAATAAATCCCTTCTTAAGGTTCTTCTAAATGTACTTGTGTAGTACTTTGAGTTCCTTCTCTAATAATTAGTATAGCCTCTTAAAAGTTAGGTTCTTTCCTTCCTAGAGCTTAATCTTGTGATCCTAGGGTTTGTGCTTTAGCAGAGTTTTTACTGTAAGCTCTTCTTTAAACATTGCTATGTACTGTTAGTATACGTTAGAGATAGCAGGAGATGCACTCTCTTTCTCTTTAACTCTTGCTTTGTAATCTGTTAGGCTGTTAGCATCTGCAGAGTTAACTGCTCTAACTTAGCACATCTTATGTGTTAAAGAGACGTAGTTAATCTCCTTCTTATCTACTAGCTACAACGTGCGCTGCGTAGGCATAGATGCATTAGTGCTACATTTATATTCTTTTAACAAAAGCTTCTCTTGTGCCTAGTCTATCTATATGTTATACTTTTGTAACTAGAGAAGTTCTAATATAACATTATGCGTGGCCTTTACAAAAACGTCTAGGGTTATTTCCTTATAGTGCCCTTATATCTCTAAGGGTGCTAAGCTCGCTTTATACATAATAAATAGCTTGTCCAGTATTACTTCTCTATTAGCTACTCAGAGCGAGTAAGCTTGTTCCTTTAAGCGCAGGGTAAGACCTGCTTAATACAACACTTCTTAGGAAACATAGCTTGCTTAGGCTCTTAAGTCTAAGAGTACTAATAGTACTACTCTATTTAGTTTAATAGAGAGTTTAATGAGGTGATTAGTCCTAATAGAATTAATAGATTAATCCCTAGCGCCTTTAGGCGCTATCCTAAAAAAGTCTCCTTAGTAAATCTATTATATTACTTATGTCTACAGTAAATCTTGCAGTTAGGGTTTAGGCAGTTTTGCTAGTGCGCATTATAGCACTATCTATTAACTACTTACTGCATCTAAATTACTGCTTGTAGGTCTTTAGTACTAGGAAAGAAGGCACAGCTGTGTTTGTTAATAAGGTGCCTTTTGCACAAGTTATTCTAGCAGTTGTACTACTAAACACAGCAAGAGAAGTGTCCTAGAAGAAACTATCTATTGTTTAGCTTAGAGTCTTAGTGTACACTGCATTAGTTATTGCTATAAGCTGTCTATAACAAATCTCTGTGTTGTAGATTCCTAGGGTCTAGTTTGTACTAGAGTTGTAGGCTAAGTAGTAGTAGAAGTAATAGCAGTAAGGGTTGTTATTCTCTTATACGTTGTATGCTGCGCTTTGTCATAGCTTCTATCTAATATTAGTCCTTAGCGTCTTCTAGATTGCTTAATACTTGTTAGCAGTTATTAGTTTGTTGTTTAACCTGCTAGATAAGCTAGTTAAACTCTAGGGTAAGCTCTCTTTCTTCAGATCCTACTACAAGTTAAATAAGTTCTTAACACATCTTCGCGTATGCTTCTTCCTTAGCACAGCACTTGCGCTGCTAGCGTTAGTGTTAGCAATGTGTAGTGTCTTATCTAATCTTTATAAGAGTTTGTTTAAAAGTGTCTAAGAGGTTGTCTATCTTATGTTAGTAGACTTTTGTCTCTTTGTAGGGTTGTCCAATGTTATTAAGCATAGCTTATTCCTTAGCGACTTCTTTTAGGTTGCGTTTAACAACTAGAAGTTTCTTGCCTTTAAGACTAAAGTAGCTTGTTCTATATTGTTAGAACAGGCCTTTGTGTTTCTTACTAACCTTAAGGCTTGTTCCTTCTACACAACATTCTACTGCATAATAGCGTTAGTTGCTATTAGTAAATATTACTCCTTTGCCTTCTACATCTTTGTAGTAGGGAGTAGCTGCATAATTAGAAGGTTTAATACATTTAGTATTATCCTTAGGACTAGATTCTAGGTCTTCTATAAGTTGTCCTATGTTATTAGTAATTACTTTCTAATTACTAGCATCTGCAGTGTCGTTAGCGCAGGTTAGAATATTAAGCTATTAAAGAACCTTATTCTTTATCTTATAGTCTCTTGCAAAGTAGCCTAGTTTGCTTTAGTTGTAGCAGTCTTTGCTACCTGCGTTATTAGAGTAGTGTCCTCTTCTACTCTTCTTTTTGTTCTAGCAGAGTGGTAGCAGTCCCTTGTTAAGGTTTAAGAGGTCTATTGCTTTAGGTCTAAAGTATCTGCTTTAAGTGTTGTTATAGATACAATAGCTAGTATTAGATTAATAATGTCCTCCTTGCTATTCTTAGTTTAGGTTGTTTTGCTATTAGTTCTATAGCTGTAGGTGTTTGTTTACGTTGTTTATAACTTGCACACACAGATCTTTTTCTAATTCTAGGTAAAGCTTATAGAGACAAGTGTTAATGTTAATAGCCTTAGTCTCTAGGTCTTTAAGGGTATTAATTACTGCGCTAGTGCGCATAAGTTCCTCCTTGACCTTAGGCTTTAGACCTTGTCTAAACATAGTTATTAGAGCAGTGTTATCCTAATTAGTGTTACAAGCAATAGCTTAGAAGTTAGCAGCGTAGTCTGCAACTAACGTAGTCTACCTAATGGTCTAGATGTTGCGTTAGGCTATAATAGGTTTATTAGTAACCCTAAAGATCTATCAGATCTTAGTCTTAAACTTGTTAAAGCTATTAAGCTAAATATTGTCCTTAGCTATAGTTGTGTTAATTATCTTGTTTTAAATAAAGAGCTTAATCTATTTAAAGGCTTTGCTGCGCATATAGGATGCAATAAGCTTAACCTTGTCTATCTCTGCAATAGATGCGCCTTAGAAGGCAAAGAACAGATTAAACTAAAGTAGCTAATCCTTAAGCTTAGAATAGGTTCTATTGTAGAGGTCTAGTTTAGCAACTTTAAGGCCTAACGTGTTACGCATGTTAGAGCTGCTAGGGGTAGCTTAATCTTCTAAGATATTGCTTATATTAGGGGTGTTTAAAATGTTAAAGTTGTACTTTAGTTAAAGACCGTAAGCACAGATTCTATTGGTTCTTAAGTATAAACGGATACAGAAGATTAGGGTAGGTTATCAACTTAGCAAAGCTCGTAATAATAGAGTGCAATAAATAGTACAGAGGGGACTATCTAGTTTAAGAGCAGGTTAAGATTCTAATAACAAACTTAATTAATAAGATTAAACATAAACTATAAGGGTTGTGTTCTTATAATCTATATACTAAAGAGATATAATGCTTATAAACAAGCAACTAGAGTTAGTCTAATAAAAATACAAGAGGTTACTTATAGATAAGCATATTATACTATGCTTGTTAACAAGCGGTCACGTAGGTTATGCTTATTAACAAGTAGTTACGTAACAACCTAAGGTGTTCTATCTTTCTCTACTTATTGTTCCTTTAGGGAGGAGTTAGGGGTTTAGTTAGACGATACTTATTGCTGTGCCGCTCCCTCTGCACAGGATTGTAAGAAGGTAGTAGAAGCAGCTACATAGCTATACAACATAAGCCTATCTTATAGCTACAGGTTAATTGCTCCTAACATAGTATTAGAAAATTAGTTTAGGTAGTACTTTAAGTACTATTAACTAGAGCAAATCTGTTACTACTTAGCAGATTTCTAGCTAGATTAGAGTAGAATTTACGCTTATAGATGCTAAGCATATCCTCTAAACAGGGAACAAGCGGCTAGGCATAACAAGCAGGGCTTTAAAGTAACTCTAAGAGGCTAAATTAGATATCTAGTAGAATACAAAGTGTCTAATATATACAGGATACAGATTCTAAAGCTTAATTAGGTTATATCTACGCGCAACGTTACTTTTAATAAGAGCTTATTCTACAAAGAAAAGGAAGCAGTAGAGTATCTATAAGAGAAGCTTAAGTTAATTATAGATCTATTGTAGAAGAATAAGGTTAGGGATGCAGAAGAAGCATTTAAAAGTATTTTTAATTAGCTCTACGCAGCGGCCTACAAGCAGGCAGGCACTAAAGATCTAGGTTACTCTTAGCAGCAGCTAGAAAGTAAGGATCTAAGGGATAATTATTAACTGCCTAGCTAGCTAGTAGATTATACTAAACAAGGAACATCTCCTACATAAGTAACAAACAAGGCTAGTAAGTTACAGGGAATCTACACAGGGAATCTAGAGTATTTAGGCCTAAGAACTCTAGAGCTTACACCTAAGCCTAGCGTTGCACACCCTAGTAGCTCCTAGAAAGAGCACTTACCTAGAGGAGCGAGCCTACTAAGGGGAGTAAGATTAGAGAGATCTAGGTAATATAATGCTGCACCTATGTACTCTAGAAGCGCTGCTCTTGCAGCTCTAAGTGTTAAGAGCAACGTAGCTACTATAGAAGACTTAGATTAATTAGAGGCAGCACTAATCCTAAGCTTACAACTAGTAAGGAGGAGCAGAAGATTACGCTATCTAGATCTAGAGAATCCTAGAAGTAATATACTAGAGGCTTACTTTCTCCTATATAACTCCTAGACAGATTATAGAGAAAGCCACCTATTAGATAAGTTAATCCTATTAGGATTAACTAGCACTAAGCTTAAAACAGTATATGCTGTAATAAGAGCATTAGCAGAGAAGAAGGAGCAGCTGCTAGTCTTAAACTAAGCTTAATAGCTACACAGGGACTAACTCCTAAACCTACTACAACAATAGAGAGATCTACTCTCTTACCTACACAGACTGCTATTTAAGCAAGCTATAGAGAAAGAGATCACTACTCTACACAACGCAGGTACCTAGGAAGTAATTAATTTACTTACTAGAGATAACAAGCTACTGCTACTTAAATAGGTGTTTACGTACAAACTAGACAAGGATAGCTACTTTCTTAAGTGCAAGGCAAGGATAGTAGTACGTAGGGATCTCTAAGTTATTAACACAATCTAGTCTACCTACGCAGCAACGCTTGCTGCTAGGTCCTTTAGGACTACTATAGCAATTGCAGCTAAATTTAACCTAGAAATTATGCAGTATAACATTGTTAGAGCCTTCCTACACGCCTATAGGGATCACTAGCTAGTAGTAACCTATAAGCTACTAGATAGGTATAAGATACCTAGGAAATGCGTTTGGCTTAAACAAGCACTGTATAGGTTAAAGGACTTACCTCTCCTATAGTATACGGAGCTCTCTTAGACACTAAAAGCAACTAGCCTTGTAGTATCTAAAGAAGAGCCTTGTTTATTCTTTAGCAGTAATTGCTAGATACTGCTGCTCTTCTATATTAATAATATACTAGTAATGTACCACTCTACCTAGATTGCTAAGGCAAAACATATTGTTAACACAATTGCTACAGCCTATATAATTAAAGAGCAAGGTCTAGTACAATAGTTTCTTAATATTAGAGTACTTAGGAACTAGGAACAGAGGACAATAACGCTTGTTTATAACAAGTATACCAATAAAATTGCTAAGAAGTTCAACCTTAATAACACTAGACTCTTTCTACATACCCCGCTCCCTACTATAGATCTAGTGAAGAGCACTAGAGAAGCTACTAAGCAGGAGATTAAGAGCTATTAGGAAAGAGTTAAATTAGTGCTGTATACTGCAATTATGCTACAACCAGATGTGGCGTTCGCAGCAGCCAAACTATCCCTATACCTTACTAATCCAAGCAAGGAGCACTTTGAAGCGGTACACCGGACGATCGTCTACTTATACTAAACCAGGTATTAGTCAATCCAATACGGTGGGCACAGTGGAGTATTTTGCCTCTATTTTAGCTGCGACACTAAGCATATTAACATCAAGAATATAAAAAGTAATTAAAAAGAAGAAGAGGCTAGAACTATAGTTTAAAGTAGTTGGTGTATAGACAACTAGTCTATACACTAACTACTTAAAGAGTAACATAATTAACTCTTGAAGACTACTAAAGGTCTTATATTTCTCCTATATTTTAACCTAGTATAATGCTTAAAGCCTTATAATCTTTATATAAATGGAAATATAATAAGATAGCCCTTATAAAGCCTAGAAAGTGCAAAGTTAATTATTGCTTATATATAAAACATTGCCTAAGCATGTCTTTACAAAGATAATTAACATTTAATATATATTATATACGCTTCTATAATACAAGAGAGTCCTTCTACTTATAGCCTTAATACTGCTAAGGCTCCTACTAGTAGTCTATACACAAACTCTTATATAATAGAATATAATTAATTATCTATTAGTAAGCAGTTCTACTAGTTTATCTTAGGACTTACTACTTATTTATGTAGTATACAAAACTAAGCGCAACATTAGAAGATTTAGATATACTCTTACTAACTATTTAATATGTCTATAAAGTGTAAGAAGAACATAGCGTTAAACAAGTAAAAGTAGCAGTACTTAAGAGGTCTAGAGAGGGAAAGTAGCCTATAGAATTATATTAAGTAGAGATATACATAGTAGAGGGCTTCTAGTACTATACTTCTATAATACTAAAGGTCTTAAAGAAATTTTTAAAAAGTTTAAGAAGAAGGCTCTAACACTTAATTGTAAGATTGTATTAACACTAAAGTTAATACTACCTATGTATTATTCACGTATTAGCTTTATTTGCTACTCTAGTGCTTTCTAGTATTTAGTTCTTAGAACACTGTATTACAGCTCCTTAGATACGCTAGCAAATAGGTACAGCGTACTACAGGGTATAGTAGAGGTAGAGTAGAAGCTGCACAGACTAGTAGTAGGTATAGGATAGAGGCTGCATAGACTAGTAATAGAGGTAGATGTAGAGTAGGCTCTACACGTAGTAGAAGCAGGATAGGGGCTGCACAGACTAGTAGTTAGAGTTAGATAGAATAGAAGGTACCTAAGAGGCACCTAACTATAATGATTATATGTAATATTACTTGGATCTCTTAAGTCTCTCTTAGATCTCTTAAATCTCTTAGATAAGTTAAGAATTAATCTAATCTAACTAGTTAGATCTCTCTTAGATCTCTTAGATTTCTTAGATAAGTTAAGAATTAATCTAATCTAACTAGCTAGATCTCTCTTAGATCTCTTAGATCTATTAGATAAGTTAGATCCTCTATTACCTAATGTACTCTATACCTACTACTAGTCTATACAGTCTGTACTCTATACCTACTACTGCCGTTTTGTGTCTCGATTTTGTGGCTGGATTTTAGGAGGAGACTTGTCTAATACATTTGCAACAGTGCTATAAACAACAGCGATTACAGCAATAGTATCACCTTACACTCCCTAGAAGTTAATTCTTCTAAACAACAACGTCTATTTATTATTATTCTACAGACCCTAGACTTGCGGCAGCGCTATTTATTTACACTTATAATAACTCTATTATTAATAACTAACTATTAACTACCTTATAAGCAATAACCTAAGCTACTCTATGCTTTGCGCGGTTTCTACTTCCTTAAAGACTAGCAAACCTACTCCTTTAAAGGAGCCTATAAAAAGAATACCTAGAATAGTCCTATTCTATCTTGCAGCTTAGATGGCCTGCTCTAGTGTTATTAAAGCAAGTGCTAACAAGATACGCTAACTAAATATATATACCCTTATTGCTTTATTAATGTTAAACTAGCAGCAGAAGACGCTATTAACAAGGAGAGGTTGTATGTAATTAATGCCACATTCCTAACATAGGGCCTTATTGTTAATAGGCATAATAGTACTAAGTAGGCATGCTGAGGGCATGCTTTTACGCTGCTAGTATTAGAGAAGTCTAGGTCTTAGCGTTATTCTAGGGCTTAGGGCATGTAAAGGAAGCTAG
>SATY01000746.1:0-18691 GCA_004335155.1 Ascochyta viciae
GGATTAAGATCTTATAGCTAGGTTATTAACCCTTTTAGTACACTAGAGGCCCCTCTTACAAAATAGGCTAGTGTTTTCTAGTTAAGAGGTTGTTGCCTATAGTTAGTAGTGTTAGGACACGGCTCTGCCCACCGTGCTAAGGCAACCCAAAAGGTACGTATAATCACTCTGATAAGTGATTAGTGGCTAGAACAGTACTATATCATCAGCCAGGCAACCTGCCTAACAATATACCCTTCTTTTTACAAGGCCTGACCTAGGCCTAAAGAGTACCTAGTACTGGACCTTCTAGCAGCAACAGCGATGGCCCTGTGATTAAACACACGTGCCTGGCCTTATAATCAAACATACATAGCTGCTCTCAGCCCCCTAGGACACACCTAGCTGAGCTAGCTTGGCTGACCCTGGACCCGTGTGGGGTACAATGACCAAATATGCAGGGTAATAGACCTAGTAGGTCAAACCTAGGATTAATAATGTTAGGGGACTTGCCTACAATTATAACCGCCTCTAGACTTAAACCTATGTTTAATCTACGCACACTCTTACGCACATGCTTTAGGCATTAGAGTAATTATATGTACCTTTTAGGTTGCCTTAGCATAGTGGGCAGAGCTGTGTCCTAACATTATAATTACTCTAATACCTAAAGCATGTGCGTGAGAGTGTGTGTAGATTAAACATAGGTTTAAGTCTAGAGGCGGTTATAATTGTAGGCAAGTCCCCTAACATTATTAATCCTAGGTTTGACCTACTAGGTCTAATACCCTGCATATTAGGTTGTTGTACCCCACACGGGTCCAGGGTCAGCTAAGCCAGCTTAGGCGTGTCCTAGGGAGCTAAGAGCAGCCACGTGTGTTTGATTATGGGGTTAGGCACGTGTGTTTGATCACAGGGCCGTTGCTGTTGCTGCTAGAAGGTCTAGTACTAGGTACTCTTTGGGCCTAGGTTAGGCCTTGTTAAAAGAAGGGGATATTATTAGGTCTAGCTAACAATATAGTACTGTTCTGGCTACTAATCACTTATCAGAGTGATTATACGTACCTTTTAGGTTGCCTTAGCACAGTGGGCAGAGCCGTGTCCTAACATTATAATCACTCTAATAAGTGATTAGTGGCTAGAACAGTACTATATCATCAGCCAGGCAACCTGCTTAACAAGTAGACGCTAACTCCTTAACCTACTAACCTATAAATCTAGAGATTCTAGTCCCTAACTAGTAGGTAGATGTTAAGTCTTACCTGCCTATTAAGGTACGCTGTTAACTCTTAAATTAAGTTACTTAATGTTTAACTCACTAAGTCACTCTGGCTCTAGCGTCACATAGGATGTGTTTACTAGGTTCTTAATAAACTTTTGTTGTAATATATATGTCACAATTTCAGTGCTACAAGCAGAGAGATTAGGCTTATTTTAGTTAGTGCTTTTTGCTGTATACCCCTCTTTGTTGTGTCTTTCTAAACCAAATAAATTATATATAAGCTAATACTATAACTAGTTATATTATATTAAAACTTTAATTAACGTACTCTACGGGCGAGTCGGCTACACGGGCGAGTCAGACAGCAGATTTAACTAAGGAAAATCAACAATCTAAGGCCTAATATCTCTAGATTGACTTGATAGAATCTTCTAAAAAATTAATATGTTACTTTTATATATCTAATCTTTCTTACTCTAGAATCTTAGGACGCTAGGTCTAATAGAGCAGAAGTTTTTTATATTTATTAGAGACTTTTAGCGTATTTCTCTAGAATCTTAATAGCTCTTGCCTATTTAGGCCTAGCGTCTCTAGACACTGGGAGATTAATATGTATCTAGGTGCAGCTAAGGTATTAAATTTTTAGAGATTTCTATTAACTAGATCTAGAGATACTAGGCCTTAGGTTGTTGATTTTCCTTAGTTAAATCTGCTGTCCGACTCGCCCGTGTGGCCGACTCGCCCGTAGAGTACGTTATCTTTAAGCTTGTTATATACTATTAGTAATAAGTAAATTAAATCTTTTTTTATATATACATAGTAGAATATAGATTAGTTAAAGTCTACTAAAGAATTTAAGCATAGTAACTACTTTAGAAATTCCTAAATTAGTGTTTCTTAAGTTTAAAAGTACTGTATTACTATTTTAAGATTTAAAATACGTAATTAGTTAGCTTAAACTATTAACATAATATAGAAATCTAGTCTCTCTTTTTTCTACTATAGATCTTGATAATTATATACACACACTAGGATCTAGACCCAGCGCTATTACTGCACTGTTTCTTAGCTCTACCCGTCTACGTTGATCGTCACGCTGGTAAACGGCGAATTGCACGATGACAAATCCGATATCGACGGTCAAGCTAGCACATCGCAGATCTAACGTCACTTGCTGAAATCACATATAGACAAAAGCTACCTGTCCAGCTTCAATCATACCACAACATGTCTACCCAGAAAGCAGTTGTTCACGTCGAGAAGGGCGTCTGTGAGCTCAGCGATGTTCCCCTCCCCAAGGTCCAAGACAACTTCATCCTCGTCAGAACCAAGGCCGTAGCGCTCAACCCAACCGACTGGAAGAGTCTCGAGGGCACACCGTCAAAGGGAGCTATCGTGGGATGCGACTACGCGGGTGTTGTTGAGGAGGTTGGCAGCGGCGTGAAGGACCTCAAGGTCGGCGACAGAGTGGCTGGCTTTGCACGTGGAGGTAAGTTGGTCTCCTCACGAAACGCATCATTCTCACACCTCAGGCGACCCGGCCGACCACAGCAACGGCGCCTTTGCCGAACACATCAAAGCCAAAGCCGGCATCCACGCCAAAATTGCTGAAAACATGTCCTGGGAAGACGCTGCAACTCTCGGCGTCGGCATCACGACGGTAGGACAGGCTCTGTATCAAACCCTCGGCCTGCCGCTCCCACCTGCCAAAGTCACGGCCACGCCTGTTCTGATCTACGGCGCCTCAACCGCTACAGGCACGCTCGCTGTTCAATTCGCCAAGCTGTCCGGCGCAGAGGTGTACGCAACGGCATCGCCGCACAACTTCGACCTCGTCAAGCAGCTGGGCGCCGACCACGTCTTCGACTACAAGGAGCCCGACTGCGGCGAGAAGATCCGCAAGGCCAGCAACGACAAGTTGAAGCTCGCGTTCGACTGCATCGCCGAGCACGGTTCAGAGAAGATCTGTGCGGCGGCGATTGGGTCAGAAGGCGGCCACTACTCTGGACTGCTGCCCGGGCCGCTGAAGGATTTCCCCCGCGAGGACGTAAAGCACGGCTGGACGTTTGGGTACACGGCGCTGGGCGAGGCGTTCAACGAGCAGGTGCCTGCGAAGCCTCAGGATTACGAGTTTGGCGTCAAGTTCTGGAAGGTGGCGGAGGAGCTCTTCAATAGCGGGAAGGTCAAGGCGCACCCCACGCTCGTACGGGATGGTTTGGGGGGTGTGCCGCAGGGCCTGAACGATTTGAAGGAGAATAAGGTGTCTGGCAAGAAGCTGGTCTATAGGGTTGATGCACAGACCAGGGGTTCTTAGCTTATCACTAGATGACGCAATCGTACTGAGATAACGCTCCATCACCATCACACCAACATGTCCACAATGAAAGCATGGCAGTACGACAGCGTCGCGGGGGGCGTGGAGAAGAATCTCAGAATCAACAACACCGCCACGCAGCCCACGCTCGGCGACAGTGAGATCCTGGTCGAGGTGCACGCAATGGCTCTCAACCCAGTCGACTACAAAGCTGTCGAGGCTGGCATCCCCATGGTGCTTCTCGGCTCGCAGCGCATTCCTGGTGCCGACTTCTGCGGAAAAGTGGCCAGAATCGGGAGGACGGTCGACTCGTTCCAGATCGGAGAGTGGGTGTTTGGCGCAAAGGTCGGCGCGATATCTAATGGCTCGCTCGCACAGTACATCTGCGTTTCGCAGGACAGCCTCACGAGCCTACCCACCGGCGTTGACGTCGACGATGCTGCAACCGTGCCAATCGTCGGGCTGACAGAGATGCAGGCGATCAAGCCAAACGTCAAGGCAGGCGACAAGGTCTTCATCAACGGCGGCTCTGGCGGGACCGGTGTGTACGGCATTCAGATCGCCAAAGCCCTGGGGTGTCACGTGACGACTACATGCTCTACAGGCAACGTCAAGCTTTGCGAGAGTCTCGGCGCGGATGAGGTTATCGACTACAAGACCACCAACCTCGTCGACGCCCTCACCGCCAAAGGCCCGGTCTTCCAGCTTGCCGTGGACAACGTTGGCATGCCAGCCGATCTGTACAAGCGGTCCGCCTCCTACCTGGTGCCAGCCGGCAAATTCGTCCAAGTCGGCGCGACTCCTAGCCTCGGGGGGTTTGCCCAAATTACGAGCAACTTCCTCGTGCCGGGCTTCCTGGGTGGCGGGCAGAGATCGTACCAGGTGCTGATGACCAAGGCGTCGACGGCCGATTTGAAGCAGCTGGGTGTGTGGATGAAGGAGGGAAAGGTCAGGGCGGTGCTGGATGAGGTGTTTGAGTGGGAGGATGCGCCGAGGGCGTTTGAGAAGCTGAAGACGGGAAGGGCAAAGGGTAAGCTTGTCGTACACGTGAAGCAGGACTCGAAGAAGGGTGTGGCGTAGTATAATCTCCAAGCATTAACACTGTTGTTTCGCAATCAATCCCAGAGCGTTTCGAGGACAGGCGGCATGTGAGAGGCTAGCGTACTGCTCGATTCGGCCTGGTGAAGCAAGGGTCAAACTGAGCTATGCACGATCGGCCAATGGCGGGAGTGGGGTTATCTCCTGCAAGACCAGCGGGCGCGAAGCCCTGGGGAAGTTGATGTCTCTTCATCACCACTCGCTCTGCAAACGTGACGGCTTTCTCGTGCGAGTTCTGGTGCTGCCGCTCATTCAGTCCCGCCATTCACCATTTATTATTTGCCATTCACTATTCGCCATTCACTATCCACAATTCACCGCTCATCAATCCCCTCCGTCTCCCGGATACCACCTCAGACACTGCATGCTCCAAACCATGCACATCGCTCTTGGCTAGCATCCATCTCACGCTGCCCAGCTGTCAAAGCGGCACACTCATTCACTCGCTAGTGGTACAGCCGGTCTGTCACCACAACACATTCCTTCAAGAGTTCACGCCGTACCAGCTGGACTGACCATGGCCTGCTGTGGAGACCGCGAGAAGGGCCTCGCCAATGTGGCCGCCGACCAGAAGTGGGACTACATCGTGGGTATGCTGATCCGCGCAGAGAGCACACTAACGGCTGCAGAACCTCTCCGACTTCACGTCGACATCCTGCTTGACACCCTTCTCGTATGCGTGGCTCTGGATCCTCGTCCTCGTTTCCTGCGCCGTCTACGCTGCCGATGCCTTTACTGCTGTCAACCTCCTCGCCTTCAACAAGTGGTCCAGCCAGGTGCAGCCCAAGGTGCCGTTCGAGGTCGCCAAGTGGATCTTCGCCATCACCATCATCATCTCCTATGTCTTCCTGGCATACCGGGGCGTGCGGGCGTTCCGTGTGATGCGCTCCGGCAGCGTGACCGAATGCTACCTCGAGCCCCTGGCCGCTATCTGGCAGAGTATGCGCCTGACGAGCAGCGGCCGGGGATGGCGCCGTTTTCTGGTCTTTGCCGAGCTGACGAAGAGTAAGAAGGGCGCCAACTACATCGCCCTGTTTGTGTACTTCCAGTTCAAGAGCGCTCTCATCATCATCGTCGCCCAAGGCCCGCGCATCGCCATCAACGCCATGACGCTGTACGCGGTTATGCAGGCCCAGCTTCTCCCGGTCGGCGAGCACGCGTCTGAGGATCGCTCCGGCTTCGAGCAGTTCTTCATCAACATCAAGGCCATGATCGAGACGGGCAACAAGCAGGAAACGGTGGTCTACTTCACCATGTTGTTCTCGCTCGTCATCTGGGTCATTGCTGCGCTGGGCATCATCATCTCGTGTCTGCTATACGTTCTCTTTCTCTGGCACTACATCCCCCATTCTGACGGCAGCCTGACCAACTACTGCCGCCGCAAGGTCGAGACCCGTCTGGCGCGTATTGTCGGGAAGAAGATGAAGAAGGCAATTGAGAAGGAGGACCAGAAGCGGAGGCAGGAGGAGCAGAGAGCCATCAAGAAAGGTGCGTTGAACACCGTAAGCTCGAAGCCCACCCTGCCCAGTCTTGTTGGAGAGGGCGGCATCCAGCGATCCGACACGTTCAGCACCATCTCGACTCTGCCGTCGTACTCGTCGAATACATCAAATGCGTCGAACGCGCCATCCCGCACCAACACGGTAGTCAGCAATAACACGCAAATGCCGGTGCGAGAACCCACATTGCCGACGCTCAATCAAAGGCCTGGTCCGGAGAGGTCGACTACAAACTTCTCCACAACCAGCTACGGCTCCAATGCGCCGCTCTTGAACCAAGCAGGCGATATGGGTATGGCTTCGCCTCTGCCGCCCGTTCCTCACCTCGACCAAAACGCGTATTTCTTTGACTCGCCTCTTACACCGCCTGCTCGTGCTTTCACGCCCATGTCGCAGGGAAGAGCGTCTCCACGGCCCACCTTGCCACAGGTCGACACAAACTCGGACGCTGCACCGACACAGCAATACACCGCATTCTCGCCCTACAACAACCGCGGCCCGGCCACAGGTCCTACATACGAGCTGTCACCCGTCGACATTCCCCACTCAAACACGCCGCTTCGTCCTGGCACTGCCCCCCCTCGCCCAGGCGTACCCGCAAGCCTACAATCCGCAATCCAGCGTCGCGAGGCTTCTCAACCTGCCGTACAACAACGCAGTGCCACGGCGCCTATCCAACAGCCAGTCTGGAATGCACCCATGCAGAGGAGCTACACACCGCAGCGAAGTCATACACCAGCTGAGAGGAACTACACACTCCAGCGAAGTCATACCCCAGCGGAGAGAAGCTACACACCTGCCAGCGTTGGCGAGCGAAGTTACACCCCAGCCGAGAGGAGCTACACGCCCGCCAACAACTACCCCCCGAACCAGAAGGGCTACGACTACAGCTATTAGTCACCATTTCTTTGACTGCACATGCATCTACCGGCGTTTTCTTCTTTCTGTTAGACACAGACCCATTGCACCGCCCCGGAGGACAGGCTTGACGACATCTACATTCAGTGCATAGTTTCGAGATACCCCACGACATGATTTGCCGCTGGCCTCGGACTTCCATTCGCTTCTTTTTTACTTGTTGGGGACGTAACGATACTGGAGGAATGTATGTGCATATTGTGTCGTAGATAGACATATTCACCATTTAACACTGTATTCAAATTGCATTAAACGGGCTGAAGTGAAGACGTTGCGTATCGAAAATGGTGTCTCCATCTATTCTTCAAGATTCACAACACAACTCCTGACACCAGCTTCGCCATCACATGCCAGTCGTCAGCAGAAAAGCTTACCGTGCAGAACCCCGCGAACGCGATCGCCGCCCGAAACCGCTCGCGTGTGATCGACAGGTACCTACTAAGTTTTTGGGGTCCCGCGCTGACAGGTCAGGTCGAACGCGCGTTTCGCAGACGCCGCACTACTCGGCACCAGCGTGGCCTGAGGCGCTCGCGCGAGGTAGTGTTGCGTGTGGGTGCACTGCATAGGTGTTTTTAGCTGGGGATGAAAGCGTCATTCGAGTGGTTGTGAAAGGGATACACAGGCTATAACAATAGCATTAAGGTTCGACAAGCTGCTGTGTCCTGCATGCACGATTAATAACTGCTTCGGAATGGTTCGCATGCATCCTCTGTTGACACTCGCAGGCGTCGTAAGCACGCATACCGCTTGACAAACCCTTCATCGTCGTCGTCGTCTTGTGGGCCTAGCTGCGCCGTCAAAGTCACGATTGACTCAACATGAATTATCAGACGAAATCTCTGTTGAATGCTCTGCGAAAAGCGAGAACACCTACATCATCTCACGATCGCCGTTTTGCTCCGAGCTTCTGGACGGGATCAGCAAACGGTAACCCACCACGTCGCAGCGCTAGGTGGTAATTCTCCACGATCCCGCACTTCGCAGTCAAGTCCTGCATGTGAGTGGCAGGTTGAGCGCTGCAGATTTTCCCTGCTGCATACCCGGCCCACGAGACGTGCGATAAGACCTACCGTGCCGGGCTCCACGAACGTCTTCGGCACCTGCTGATCGCTGGACTGCGTTGCACAATGTTTGCGTCAATCTTGTGCGACGGGAGCCGAGTGCACTATAGCAGAAGTCGGGTATTGTTGAGAAATGAGGGCAGCGTCGACGCGGCTGTTTTTGAAGACGTTCTGGAAGAGTCAATGACTCCTGTCGCACCACTTGATCTCGGCGACAAGACCAGGGACACGCATGCGACACCTGGCTTCCCCAATCACATCACACCAACCCCACTGCCGCGAAGATCGCAATTGCGTAGCCGTCATCTTGTTGCTGGGTGAGCCCGTGGAAGCCACTGCTGCACCGCTCGTTTGTTCCAGCAATGGAGAATCAACACGTGCAGCATGTTGTGCGCAGATGCAGAGTGAAACGTCCGGGCGCCGAGCCGTCGCTAAGGCAGGCACACCAATAAGGACATGTGTGCGTCTCCACTATCCAGGCACGGCGCCCCATTGGCGGTCCAAGTTTGACAGTGGTCGTTGTCTGCGCGCCGACCTTTCCTTGTTGGGCAGGGGGTGAAAGACACAGGAGATGAGATGCTGTCGAGACCAAGCGGGCCGGCTGAACCACCTCCTGCGCGTCGCCGCTCTTCCTCCTCTTCCACGTATATCACACCCGTCGTCCCTCATTGAAAGAGCAATTCGAGCGTTCACTCCTTCACGCCGGTATTGCTGTTCTTCCAGTCACTCATTCACCACGACGTCACGATCTGCCGTATAAACATCCAACTTCTTACCGTCAACTGCTTCAACATGCTTTACTCCACCGCCCTCGTGCTGAGCACCCTCGCTGTCGGCCAGGCCGCCGCTGCCAACCACCACAACCGCCACGCCAGCTTCCACGCCCGGCGCCAGGCGTGAGTAGACACGTGATGTGTGTGAATCCCGCTGACAGCTGTAGTGACGCCAAGCGCTCTGCCGGTAACGATGTCAACTGGAAGGCCGTCGCCTACGACCTGCACGACGTCGACTGGGACAAGGTCAACTGGAGCTCTGTCTTCACCTCGCCTACCCCTACTCCCGCCGCTCAGGAGGCCCAGCCCACCCCCACCGTCGCCTCATCATCCGTTGCTGAGCAGAAGCCTTCCAAGGCGGCCCCTACCAGCTCTGCCGTCGTCAAGGTCCAGGAGGCCAAGACCTCTGCTGCGCCCTCGTCCACCGTTGCGACGTCGTCTGCTACTTCCGCGTCGTCCGCTGCTGCCACCACTTCCGCGTCGTCCGCTGCTGCCACCACTTCCGCGTCGAGCGACCTCGGCGACATCATCGGTGACGTTGTCTCGGACCTCCTTGAAGGCGTTGAGGACATCGTCAAGGCCCTCGGCATCGTCTCCGCCGGCAAGAACGACAAGAACAGCAACGGTGCCATGTGGATCAGCGACGACGGCGAGTGGAAGGCCGAGTTCACCAACGACGCCAACGAGGATGCCGTCATCTTCTGCTGGAAGGCCGACGGCTTCTCCGGCATGTCCCTGAACGTCAACCAGCCCGAGATCTCCGTCGGTCTCAAGTCCGGACAGTCGACGGTTGTGTCTTTCGCCGCCGACGTCCCCGCAGCCTGCGCCCCCGCCTTCAAGGACACCAAGCTGGCCACCTTTGGCGGTCTCGACCAGACCTGGTGGGAGGTCACCTACGGCCAGTACGGCGCATTCGACGTGTCCCGCAACGTCAACATGAAGGGCCGCTCCATCAGCTCCAAGGGCTCCAAGTGCGAGTCCACCATGGACAAGTGCGTCTTCAAGTGCAAGGACGACAGCGCCAGCTCGTGCGAGAAGGGCAGCGACTACGACCTCTTCAACTGCGACTCCAGCTCCGGCGGTGGCGGTGGTTACGACGCCGTCATGGCCGGTACTGGTGGTGGCTGCTCCATGGCCTCGTCCGGCGAGACTGTCAAGGTTTCCTTCTCTTAAGCGTTGAGGTCGGCGTTGGTTCGTGCATCTTTATTCCTGTCTGGCAACTTCTGAAATTGTCGCTTCTCGCAGGATACCCTTACGGCATGGTCATCCGGTCGTACGTGGACGGCTTGTGGCTATTGTATAGTTTATTGTTAGTAAATATTGTATATGCAGAACGTGTCAGTTGAGTGAAGACGTGAATGACGAGTTTGTGAATGCAGAAGCGGGGCAGTGAGGGATTAGTTCAGGTGTGGACCATGGTTGGAAGGCGCGATCGCGTATTTCATATTTATGCAAGTTCATTCTTTCGTGAAGCTATCATAACTACGACGAATGTAGATCACGGCTACTCATACAGGCAACTTTTAATCCACGTCAACCAATCTCATCTACAACTCATCATGCCCGGGCTCCTCGTCGTCCGCGCCACCCGAGCCGTAAAGCTTCGAGGTGATGGGGTAGGCGACGTCAGACAGCTTCTGGAACTGCTCGTCAAAGTCCTCGGCGACGGCGGTCTGCTGGTTCTCGTCAAGCCAGTCCTGCGTCTCCTTGACGGCCTCGAGAAGAGACTCCTTGTCGTCCTCCTCGATCTTGCCACCAAGCCCCTCCTTGTCGTTGACCTGGTTCTTCAGGCTGTAGGCGTAGTTCTCGAGCTTGTTGCGCGACTCAATGCGCTCGCGGTTGGCCTTGTCCTCCTCGGCGTACTTCTCCGCCTCCTCAACCATGCGCTCAATGTCCTCGGTCGAGAGACGGCCCTTGTCGTTGGTGATGGTGATGCTCTCGCCCTTGCCGGTGCCCTTGTCGACGGCGGAGACCTTCAGGATGCCGTTGGCGTCGAGTTCGAACGTGACCTCGATCTGGGGAACACCTCGGGGGGCGGGGCTGTCATTGTTAGCGCAGTCTTGTGGGAGGGGGTGGCTACACGTACGGGATGTTGGTGAGCTCAAACTTTCCGAGGTTATTGTTGTCCTTCGTCATGGATCGCTCGCCTTCGAATACCTGGATGAGGACGACGGGTTGGTTGTCAGCGGCCGTAGAAAAGATCTGGCTCTTCTTGGTGGGGATGGTGGTGCCGCGCTTGATGAGGTGGGTCATGACGCCGCCAGTGGTCTCGATACCGAGAGTGAGCGGGTTGACATCCATGAGAATCAGGCCCTCGGTGGTGGTGTCGCCGGCGAGAATACCACCCTGGACGGCGGCACCGAAAGCGACAGCCTCGTCGGGGTTGACGTCCTTGCGGGCCTTCTTTCCGAAGTACTCCTCGAGCATCTGCTGGACCTTGGGGATACGGGTAGAACCACCAACAAGGACGATGTCGTCAATCTCGCTCTTCTTCAGCTTGGCGTCCTTGAGAACCTGCTCGACAGGCTTGAGGGTCTTCTTGAACAGGTCGTTGTTCAGCTCCTCGAACTTGGCGCGGGTGAGCGTCTCGGAGAAGTCCTTACCCTTGTGGAAAGACTCGATCTCGATCTTGGTCGTCTTCTGCGAGGAGAGCGTGCGCTTGGCCTTCTCGACCTCACGCTTGAGCTTACCCATGGTCTTGGCGTCCTTTGTGATGTCGACATCGTTCTCCTTGTTGTACTTCTTGGTGAAGTAGCTGATGATGCGGTTGTCGAAGTCTTCACCGCCGAGATGAGTGTCACCAGCGGTAGACTGGACCTCGAAAACGCCGTCCTCGATGGTGAGGATGGAGACATCGAAAGTACCGCCACCGAGATCGTAGACGAGAACCTGGCGCTCGGGCTGGTCGGTCTTGTCCAGGCCGTAGGCGAGAGCGGCGGCGGTGGGCTCGTTGACGACACGCAGAACGTTGAGACCGGCGATGGTTCCGGCGTCCTTGGTGGCAGCGCGCTGGGCGTCGTTGAAGTAGGCGGGGACAGTGACGACGGCGTTCTTGACGGGCTCGCCGAGGTAGCTCTCGGCAACCTCCTTCATCTTGCCGAGAACCATGGCCGAGATCTCCTCAGGTGTGAATGTCGTCTCCTCCTTGTGAACTTCAACGCTGACGCGAGGCTGGCCACCCTTGTTGACGACCTTGAAGGGGAAGTGCTTGATGTCGTTCTGGACCGACTTGTCGCTGAACTTCTGGCCGATAAGACGCTTCTTCAGGGTTGTTAGCATTGGCGCAGGCTGGGTGAGCGTGCTACTTACGACATCGAAGACGGTGCGGTGGGGGTTGCTGGCGAACTGGTTCTTGGCGGCGTCACCAACCAGACGCTCGTCGTCGGTGAAAGCGACCCAGGAAGGAGTGATACGGTTACCTGACCTGTTAGTTGTGTTCGAGCGCAGTATTCGGTGACATACCCTGGTCGTTGACCATAATCTCGACCTTTCCGTTCTTCATGATACCAACACAAGAGTAGGTGGTTCCCAAATCAATACCAATGACGGGGCCGGAGATGGCGTTGCTGTCCTCGGCGAGGGGCTCCTGGTCTTCAGCGCGAGCCGTCTTGGCCAGCATCAAGCCGGCGACAAGGACCATGAGGAGGTAGAAAGCAATGCTCCATGTCGAGCGCTTGCTGGCGCCCCGTGAGCTGCGCGCCATTGTGTGTATGCGTGGTGGAGTAGAAAAGACTCCGGGTATCTAAGAAGGAAAGAAGACAAGCCAGTTGAAGTGACTGTCGGAGTGGGATGAAGGAAGAAGAAGGTTGAGCTGGCGAAAGGCAAGCGTTATATGTGGAGCGGGCCTCTACATAACTGTAAAGAACAGCTGGCTGGTATCGAGCTCCCCGAGCCTCACCGCCTCCGAGTGCGGCCTTAGCGCTGTCGTTTCCGCCACTCAACCTGGAGTTTGCCCGCACATCAGCCTTAATTTGACTCAATCTCATGCTTCATTGTACAGGACACGTGTAGTTTCACTAATGCTCGAACTTTCGACTACCTACTATCCGTGATACAGCGTCCACGTGCCTGCATCTCCGCGATGTTTTCACTGCAAGCGATAGCTGTCCTTTCAGCGTCAGATCTCAGCCTCACCCGTAGGATGTAAGGTGGCCTCTTAACGTCGAGTTGCCTACGAACATTCAACGTCTCCTCAGGTACCAGCTGAAGGTGTGACTCCGGTGTTGATCTCTTGACGTCTTCGAGCACAGTGGTAAGAATCTTCTCGCACAGTCCAAAGATCTCCATGACAGCTGTTTCTGGTCTATGCTGAAAGCGGAACTTTTGAAGAGTATGGATCACAGCACCAAATATTGGCATCGTGAGAATCTTCACATTCAGATATTGACCTGACTTCTTCAACTTTGAGACGTGCGACAGTTTGAAACACCACTGCGATGCAGGCAAACCTTGTTCTCAACACCACCAGATTACTGCGTTTGGAAATTCAGCGTCAAAGTCGATCGCGGCACTAGAAGATTGGCGTTTTCGAGTCCTCTAAGTCGTCAAGATCTGTTTCGAATGACGTGAGTCGGCACGACAGCTCTTGGTATACTCGATTTGGAACCAGATGAAAGTGTCGATTGCAGCACTAAAGTCTTGGGAAAGCTGGGCAGCCGAGACTTGTTCAACGTTTGAGACGCGCTGCAAATTACGACCCTACGTGTAAGCAACTGCTGAGCAATCATACAAGACCGATAGACGTTTGTTGAGCGTTGTGATACCATTCTGAGATTTCATCGGATCAAGATGGCTGACAAACCACACGCCGACCCTTGCCGACAGTTCACCGCCATCAATGCAGGTAGGCTATCCTCAACGTTTGATGCTTAGAATGCAGATGAGGGTGGTAAACGTTGTCGTGCAGTGCAGGATGTTGAGAAACGGTAATCGCTCGGTAATCGCTACACATGCTCGGCGTCTGCGTTGCGGGTGTAAGCGATCGTGCAGCCGTTCTTAACCCACTTCACACAACGTCATCGGCTACATGGTCGCACGTATGAGGCGATTCGCCCGGTAGGCCTTACAAATCAACATCTACGAATAGCATCTCTAGCGATGTGACGTCTGCGGGGCTACGCTACGGGCTTTCGAGAAGTGGGGGTCGGTATAAAGCTCGCAGCCCCAGCGCTCTTGTTCGATATCAACAACCGCAACCATGGGCGCTGAAGCAAACACCGACAAACCCCACTCCCACCATGCCATCCCCAAGGACATCCCGACCGAGGACCATCTGAGAAACTATGCGGCTCCTGGGGTATGTCAGCAATTCACCTCTTGACCTCACACTGACTGCGCAGATGTCATACTTCACACCCCTCCAGGACCCCCCAGCAGGAACCGCCCTTGGAATGACCGATGGCAGCTCGAAAATCCCCAAGCTCTTCACCCCGCTCAAGATCCGAGGACTCCAGATGCAGAACCGTATCGCGCTGTCGCCGCTTTGCCAGTACTCCTCCCAGGACGGCCACGCCACAGACTGGCAACTCACTCATCTGGGCGGCATTCTCCAGCGCGGCCCCGGACTGACCATGGTCGAAGCGACTGCAGTGCAATTCAACGGCCGCATCACGCCTGAGGATGTCGGTCTGTGGAAAGACTCACAAAAAGAGCCCCTTCGCAGGATTGTCGAGTTTGCCCACGGCCAGAGCCAGAAGATTGGTATCCAGCTCGCACACGCCGGTCGCAAAGCCAGCACAGTAGCGCCGTGGTTGAGCAAGGGCGACATTGCAGGAAAGGACCTCAACGGCTGGCCTGACAATGTCCACGCGCCCTCCGCCATCGCCTTCAACGACAACCACTGCCAGCCCAAGGAGATGACACTGGACGACATCGAGCAGCTCAAGAGCGACTTCAAGGCTGCCATTGAGCGCGCTGTTTCCATTGGCTTTGACTTCATTGAAATCCACAACGCCCACGGCTACCTCCTCCACTCCTTCTTGTCGCCCGCATCGAACAAGCGCAGCGACAAGTATGGTGGCTCTTTCGAGAACCGCACCCGCCTGACTCTCGAGATTGTCGACCTCGCCCGTGCCACCATTCCCAAGGACATGCCCCTTCTCCTCCGCATCAGTGCCACCGACTGGCTGGAAGAGGCTGGTCTTGAAGGCTGGACCGTTGAGCAGACCGTCCGGCTTTCCGAGCAGCTTGCCGAGAAGGGCGTCGATCTGTTGGATGTCTCGTCTGGTGGCCTGCACGAGAAGCAGCACATCCACGGCGGTCCCGGCTACCAGGAGCCCTTCGCCAAGGCAGTCAAAGACAAGGTTGGCGACAAGATGCTCGTTGGCACTGTAGGCTCCATCACCAACGGCAAGCAGGCTAATGGCTACCTGGAAGACGACAACCTCGACGTTGCTTTTGTCGGGCGCATGTTCCAGAAGAACCCCGGGCTGGTGTGGCAGTTCGCCGACGATCTTGGTGTTGAGGGCCGATGGGCGAACCAGATCCGCTGGGGCTTTGGCGGCCGTGGTAAAAAGTAAGGATTGCAGGCATTCATGATATAGACCGATACTCAATTAGAACGTTCTCCATGACTGCGAATCCACTGACACGTTCCAGGGATCAAGTTGTGAACAAGAAGGCATTTGCGAATGAGGCTGCTTTCACAATGCACAAGTAGTTAATTAAATCGTATCTTCTACGTGTTAATCGGTGCACAACTGCCGCGGCCTCTGATTGGCTGTTGTAGTGACATCACGACGTCATGCATCCTGAATGCTCCTATGTTGCTAGCATCAAGCTTGTTCGCACGTGTTATCTTGCGTAGACCTTGCTTTAATTATCGTCTTGCTCACGTTATCATCACAACAACCTCATCGCTACTCCTATTCAAACACCATGGGACTACTAGGCGGCTCCGAAAGCGTCGTGGATCCTGCAGCGCGAGACAAATATCTCCTCCAAGGTACGGTGTACAGCCCAACCCACCACCCATCTAACCACCCCAGTGACCGCCGGGCCGTCCTACGACGCAGAAACACACTCCCAGGTATCCGTCAACAGCGCCGAGGTCCACAAAGTCGACAACCACCTCGCAACAACGTACCTCCGCGTGCGCATAAAAGACTACCACGGCCTGCCAAGAGATGCGCCCAAGAACTGCTCCTACTTCACCCACCCCCTCCACACATCTGATCGGTACTCCGTGGCGTGGTCGTTCGTCCCCAAGCAAGACATCTCCGGCACCGACTTGATCATGGGATTCGACTTCAGCCACCCTGTGCGCGACCGCTTGCCGCCTGGTACTAAAACGGCCGTCAAAATCGCGACCAATGTGCTGGACCCCGGGCTGTATGCGGACCCCTATAGCGACGAGCCGTATCTGTATGGGCCGGCGTTGAGTAGTATGTTCACCTTCCGGGTTGGGGGGATGGTGGAGGAGGAGAGCGTCGAGGAGCAGTTGAAGCGGCTGGAAAGCGAAAATGACGGCGTGGTGGAGGAGGGCGGTTCTCTGTCCGGCGAGTCTGTTCGTCAAGGTCAGAGTATACCCGGTTCGTGGAAAGCGCGGAGGAAGTTCTTCCTGGACCAGTCGCAGTTGGACGAGTTCACGTTCGAGCGGGGGAGGCTGTATCACGCCGATTTCTTCAACCCCCATCTCGACTTTAGCAATTTCAGTCTGCGGCTACCTGGGTTTTCCATCAGCGTGGCCAAGTACGTGGACGAGAAGACGCATAATTTGCGGTTCGTGCTGAAGAGCAGAGGGAGCGGGGAGGTGGTATTTGTCGTATTCTTCAAACTGCTATTCGGGAAGCAACTGGACGAGACGCTGGCATCTGGCGAGAAGATCAGGACAGAGACCGTTGGATTCGAAAACCCGTCAAATCAGAAGAAACCGTCAAATCAGGAGAGACCGTCAAATCAGGAGAAACCGTCAAATCAGGAGAAACCGTCAAAACAACCACCAGACGCCAAAGCACGCAGCGAGAAATTCTAGGTGGAACCCACGCCCCCTCCTTCCAAGAACCTCAAGGCTTCGCAGCACCAAAATCCTTCACCCGCGCCGACGAGAGCGACTACACACTAAACAGTGCAGCAAACACCCTCGCCCAGTCAATCTCCGCAGCATTCGGCGCTATGGGGTTTGGCAACTCCTCAGATACATCTCCACCCAGCCGGTCGCACGCAGCGCCTTTGGACAGTCGGGATGATAGTGCGGGATCGACATAGAGTGGTTGAGTTGATAGAGGCTGGTGTAGAAAGGGGGATGAGTTTAATCAACGACTTGGGATTTACTGAGCTTGTCAAATGAGAACTTCCAGTCATCCCACCACAATACGTGAATTGAAAACATTAACGTTGAAACGCCATTTATTTTACAGCCGGCGTGACTACAGTCCTAAAAATCTCTCACCCTTACTTTCAGCGAACCAAACCCCCATAACAGCGATGAAAACGAGTGAGCTAATAAGGAGGGGGGTAGCAGACTTGTGATTGTTGAGAGACTTGAGAGATAAACGATCAATAATTGAGAAAGAGAGATCAAATTCTTCTGCTGATCTATTGGTTTAACCTGATCGTTTATATATCCTTAATCCAACGCTAGTGACTTAGCGCATCCAGATTCAGATCACAAAATTAGTAATCTAGATTAGATAATTACTAATCTAAGTAGTATTTACTGCGACACACCCCCTAGGCATGCTTTAATTAAGAAGTATAACTATAATAGCTATTATTGTAATTGCAAAGGTAGTGTTATTATAAAATATAAAGAATAACATTAGAGTTTCCTATTACAAGTATAGAGCAAATAGGCTTATTAATGTGTATTGCAAAACACGTTTATACTCTAAATAATTACCTATCTACGTAATTTCTCTTTCTCTCTTACTCCTAACTCTAATTTTTTACTGCAGTTAGCGCTCCTTAGTTTTATTTATCTAATCTTCTTTATGTGTTGCAGTTGTTTTGTAATAGTTTAATTAAGCAATTTACACTCTGTTCCTAGTAAACAACACAATAGTCTACCTATTAGGAGCAGGCCAACTTTGCTAGCTGCTAGCTTAGATAATAAGTCTAACAGCTCTAGTAATTCTGTTATACCTTATAAGGATCCTAAATGTTGTTTAGGATATAACCTAAACAAGATTAATTAGTCTTATAATCCTAAGTAAGTAGCTTCTTTAGTATACTAATTATCTTCTAACTAATTTATAGCTTTTCTAGGCTTTAGAACTATAATTAGGTAGGTCTTAGATTAAGCTTTACGCCTATTAATCTGCTAGTCTATAATCCTGTAAATCCCTACAAGCAAAACTGCAAGAAGTCTAAGGATTAGCAGGTTAACTTTAAAGCTATTGCTTACAAGGCTAGACCTAGTTATATCTAGAAAAAGGGAAAAGTGAGGGTTTTTCTAGAGCTTAGTGAGTATTTAATCTAGATTTTTAGTTAAAAGGCTAAACTTTGTAGTAGAATCTATGTGTTAATCTAACTATAACTGTACAGTATCACCTATTATAGATAAGAGGAAGAAGAAGACACCTACAACAACGCCGTTAAAGCTAACTCTAAAGTTAAAGACTACTCCAAAGCTAAAGACCACTTTAACTGCTAGATTAAACAAGAAGTCAAAGGCCTCTATTCCTAGATTAGACACTCCTAAAGCAGTTTAGGCTCTATAAGTAATCCCTTGTACTTAGTGTGTACTAAGAAGACTTTAGAGTGTAATAGCTGTTTATTATAATTAAGGGACAGCATCTAAGAGATGTATTAAGTGTAGTACCTACACTTGTGTTTAGATGTAAGATTAGTTTTAGATACACCTAATTAGAGTTAATCTAACTAGAGTA
>SATY01000747.1:0-18685 GCA_004335155.1 Ascochyta viciae
AAATCCTCTTATTTATATAGGTGCAGCCCTGTCCTAAGAATTTCAGATGATTCTATAGCGTAGTTGTTAAGATAATGAGTTGTGATTTTGGGCAATTTTAGTGAGGTTTTAAGTAGCCGACTCGCCCGTGTGGCCGACTCACTCGTTGAATATGTTAATAGACTTTGCTAAAAAGTATATTCTCTTTAGAGTTATTGTAAGTACTAACGTACCTCACGGGTAAGCGAAACACTATACCAAGCGGAACACTTTTGCCAAGACTACACTAAAACTCCCTTCCTACACCAATGCCTCCCTAACTGCCCTAATTTAACGCGTTAAACAAGCGTTAGATACAGCTTACGCTTTAAGCTCTTAAACAAGACGCAAAACTCCTATTGCGACGCGCTGCTGCTATCTATAATATGTCTTTTACTACACTACACTATTAATGCGCTAGACAACCTTTACAGGTTAATACTATAGCTAACTTGCAGAATCTAACTAATACTAAGGAGTAGGTAATTGTTATGCATATACTTAAGTTGACTGCATAAGGAGAACCCCCCTAGCTCGCAGATATAACTAATATAGCTAATTTTCTGCAGAAAGAGCGCAATATAGGCCCTGTTAGCTTAAACTAGGCTAGCACGTTTGTTTTGTGTTAGGAGGAGCTTAAACTAGTCTTTAATTGTAAGTACAACTACAAGCGAGCGCTCTGTAAGAACTCTAAGGTAATCTAGAGCTGGTTCTGCTTAGTAGAGAATACTAAAGCTAAGTATAGCATCCTAGACAACAACACGTATGACTTTAACAAGACAGGCTTTATAATAGGCTAGATAAGCTCTAGAGCAGTTGTTACAGATGCAAGGAAGTTAGGACAAGCAAAGCAGATCTAGCTAGGCAACTAGAAGTAGGTAATAGTTATCTAGGGCATTAATGCTATAGGATAGGCTATTCTGCCCTACATTATCTTTAAAGTGCGCTGCTACCTGTCTAACTAGTACAACAACAACAACCAGCCCTTAGATTAGATTATTGCTATCTCTAAGAACGGCTAGACTACTAACAAGCTTGGTTTTAACTAGTTAAAGCACTTTAATAGGCATACTAAGGAGTATACTATTAGCAGCTACTGCTTACTAATTATTAATAGTTACAAGAGTTACAACTCTGCAGAATTCTACTAATACTATAAGGATAACAAGATTGTAACCTTATATATGCCTTTGCACTTATTGCACCTCCTGCAGCTACTTAATGTAGGTTGTTTTGCCCCTCTAAAGTAGGCGTATAGGTTTAAGGTTAGTTAGCTTATGCGCAACTAGATTAACTACATTACAAAGTAGGAGTTTCTGCTATGCTTTAAAGCAGCTTACAAGAAAGCTATTACCCTTAGCAACATCTAGGGAGGGTTCTAAGGGGCTAGACTAGTCCCTTTTAACCTACAACAGGTTATATTAACCCTTAATATAAGGCTGTAGATGCTATTACTACTACTCCCTACACACAGCGCAACCTAGCAGTTACAAACCCTAAGCAATACTCTAGAATTTAAGTTGCAATTAACTCTAATTTAAGAGAAGTATAGTAGACATTAGGGTAGCTTACCTACCTCTGTTCTTAGTGCAATTAAGCATTACGCAAAGGGGGGAGCTATTCTATTACATAAGCTTGCGCTTGCACAAAAATGTATCTGTAAGCTTAAAGCAGCTGTAGAAGCTACTACACAACGCAAATTGCATAAAAGAAAGTAAATTTAACAAGAAAGGTCCCTCCTAGTTAAAGAAGGCTAGCAACTAGCAGCTTTAGCTAAGTTTGGAGCGTGTAGTGATGGAAAGAAGCAGAAGAAGCAGGTGCGCACTAAAGGAGGTGAACTATCCTAACAACGCTGTAGACAGTGCAGAGAGGGTAGGCACAATGCGCAAACATGCAAGAATAATATAGAAGAGGTCCCTAAATAATATTATAGCTTGTTTTACCTTATGTAGCGCTAGTTTGTAGTGTTTTAGGCAATAATAGGGTGCGTTTTAGTGTAGTCTTAGCAAAAGTGTTCTGCTTAGTATAGTGTTTCGCTTGCCTATAAGGTACGTTATAAGTCTCTACACTATCTTCCTTGTGTCCTAACATGTTGCTAACTGCAGTACTTTCTCTAGAAACACTAGACACTAGTGTTACTAGCTGCAACAGCCGCGCAATAATAGAATCCTTATCTAAATCTACCTACTTGCTAACTAATAGCAATTGCAACGGCGAGTACAATTATGCGCCTTAAGCTGCTAGTAGCAGTAATAGTAATAGCAATAGTGACAACAAAGGCATAATAATAGACAAATAATAATAATAATAATAATAATAATAATAATAATAATAATAACAACAATTTAAGATAGAGATAGATAGTTAATGTGTTGTAGATAAGGCCTCTGCTAATGTGTCAAGCGTTATAAAATGTTAGGTAAGACGTTACTCCTTTAATAAAACAGTCTAACAGCTATATTTGTATGGTAACCAGGCCTTTTTAGTCACTTGGGCGAGGCGGCGCGTCTTAGCTGCATTCCCCCCTGCTATCAGGGTGCACGTTACGAGCTATTGGGGTGCACGTTAACAGCTCCCTACTTACGCCTGATACTGAAGTAGGCATTTAGCTCGTTACGTCTGTAGACCTAACGACTGGCTCTCAGCTTTGTGGCTCTCTAGCGCAGTGTTCTTAGCTACTTCTGTGATGTGTACAGCTCGCTAATGTTCACCTACCCTGCCAGCAGACCGCCAAGGCGCTGCTGAAATGGAACAAGCGGTTCCGGGAACATAATTGTAACTGCGTGCGTGAGCAGTGTCGGGTTGGATGCTGCGGATCAACTATTGTATTGCTATCTGTTGTCGTGTTGTGTTCACTCTGTTTCCGGAGCTTCCGGCTCAGAGGTAAGTGTCTGCTACGATAGCAAATCATGTGACCCTAGTCACGCGGTTACATGAAACACTGGAAGTCATAATCAAGTCAATTCCAGTCAGCCAAAGTCAAAGTCAAGTTAATTCAAGTCGGAAGTCAGAAGTCAGAAGTTAACTACTGTACATTTCTTATACTACAAACAGGCTGCCTCTAGCCTCGCTGTCGCTGTCGCTGTCGCTGTCGCTGTCGCTGTCTTGATCGTCAGTGTAGTTAGCTGGCAGTGCGTGAGCGACTGCACGATGCAGCCAGTCCTTCAACAACTCAGAGCACTTATTAGTGTTACCACTAAACTGAGATCGCTCCCACGAAGTTGTCCGCCTTGCCTTGCTAACTGTCTGCTCTGATTCAGCGCTCATTGCAAAGGCTAAGAGCACGTCAAGTGCGAGTTGTGACAGGGCTGGAAACGTTTGTCGCTGTGTAGGTTGTGTCCACCACTCAACAACGCTCATTTGTCTTCCTTCTAGCATTGGCAGTCGATTTAGAGGGGCGCAGACGAAGGCTTTGAAGTAACCCTCGCTGTCTGTTATAACAGCTGACTCTTGTTGCCACTTGTCAATGGCTGACATCTCCGCAGAGGTGTGTTGATCTATCTGGCTAGCAGTTAGAGAGGGCTCGATCCGATCACGATAGCTATGCCACAAGGCCTCAGCACGCTGCAAGCCCTTCTTTGACCACTTCCTCTTTTCTGTTGTATTCCATTGGTGGTAGAACCATTTGTGACGCCGTTCGGGGTGCAGCAAAGCTGCAGTAATATATGCTCCACTCTCGTCGATTAGGCTGTAGTATTTATTAAAGAGGTACCAGGCCGTGTTTAGTGGAGCGAGCAGTATCTTGTGCTTAGAATGTTCTTCCGTTGCTTCTTACGGTGAGTAATAAGGAACTCCATAGATGGTTGGAAGCAGTCAAGAGTAGCCTAGTAGTCCTTAGCCATAAGAGTGACCCCCTTAAAAGGCACAAGGAAGTTGTGGACTTGTTCTAGAAGGGCCCAGTCATCGTTAGTAAGCAGAACTAACTCTAATGCATCAGCATATCGTGCATATAAAGCGTCCAAGATAGGCCGTGTTCTAAAGGCCTTTTCAATCATAAGAAGCTAGCCATTCCACCGTGTCTCGCCTGGAATTTTAGGGATAGTAGCAGGGTATTCCAGAAAGCTCCTAGACAACTGCTTAAAGGCCTGATTGAACTTTTCGTTGCTTATTATAACTGCAAGACTGCGGAGCTTTGCTATTGCAGGGTGCTTTGCAAGAGCAGTGTTTGCAATGTCGTAGTTAGTGCCGCTGTAGCTTTCTGTGCCATCAGAGTCCAGCTGTGTTAGCTTCGCCCTCTCGTACGCTAACTCAGCTGCTTCTTCGTTAGTTGCAAACATAAAGGCCTGTGTAGCAAGGTTAATAATATGTCTCATGCAACGAAGTCGTCGATTCTTCTTAGTCTAGTAGGTAATGCCTTCTGTGCACATAAAGGCCTCAATTGCGCGGACAAGCGTGTCGTTCATGCCTACGTTATCAGAGGTACTCCAACCAAACCGAGTACTGAGGTTGTAGTCCTTGATAGCCTGAATCAGCAGCGTAGAAAGATATGCTCTAGTCTTGCTTTCTTTGCTGTCAACTTCAACGAGGTCGAGAAGCAGTTGAATAAGCTTTCCATGCCGGTCAACAAACTGAACATTCACGGCTTGGAGATGCTGTTTTCCATGTATCAGTGGTGAAATGAAAGCAGCTGATTGTATCGTCGCAGAGATATCTGATAACCTCCTCTTGCTAAGCGCGGAAGTTCTGAACAATGCGCGACACTAGTGAGCTGCTTGAGCGCAGTAGTGTATGATCCGCTTTAGGGATGACGGTAAAAATAAGCGCCCCGGATTCCTTAGAAACCACTGACTCATGTGATAGACTGCACGCTTCAATAAAACGAGCAAGGGCATTCCAGAAGTCTTGCTTATAAGCAGCATTTCGAATAATTGTTAAGGACTTATCATTCTTAAACCTAGCTTTCTTAGCAGCTATATTTTGAAGCTCTTACTATAGCTTTTTAGCTTGTATAATAGTAGAAGGGGTTGCTAAATATCTACTAACAAAGATAGAATATTTTTAGAGGTGCGTAGTAGCATTGCCTAATAAGCCTTTCTACTTGCAGTTGTTATAGTAGAAGATCTTATAACCATAATTGTCCTTAAAAGGCTTATATAGTAGCTGTTGCTGTAAGTGCTTCTACGCTGTTTTGTCCTTCTGCCCTGCACCTCTGTGCGGAGTATCGCTCTGTCTCTTCAGCTTGAGAAATTGCGGACCAGATAAAGTAGCAGGGGTGATTGGCCTAGGCGTTGGCGTAGGAGGTGCATTAGATTGGCTTTCCACTATTGGAATGTTGTTGCTGTTGCTATTATCGTGGTAAAATAGGCGGCGAGTGTCTCATTAATATCATGATTAGGGAAGCTAGGGCTGTTGGTGTCTTCCATAGGCTCAAACTCCTTTTCCAACGATGTAATTGATGCCGGCGAGTCATCATAGATGTCATCTTCGTCAGGGACAGCGAATGTCTGTGTTGCGCCGCTCCTCCGGGGTCGGTTGGCTATAATATGTCAGATGTGTTCGCCCCGGAATGCCTTACAAGACTAAGTTCGTGTTAAGAGGTATACTTAGGATGAATTGTGAGTGTTCGTAGTCTATCGCAGCAGAGAGTATATTGTGACGGTTTATGAGGTAGGGACATTCAGGTGCCACGTGGTGGAGAGATGGTTTTTCCTGCTCCTAAGCAGCACCTGCTGCACTTATCGCGATCATAGATACGTCATGTAAACAGGCCATCGTAATAGCCCTATACAAGGCTATCACGACAGCTACATAGACACAACAAGACATCTACTTTTTCACAGCTCCTTTCTCTCACTGCTTGCACTTCTACATATATAAGGCTCCTCCTATTGAACAACAAACAGGTGGAAAACAGTGTAAACATGGATAGCATAGAAACACAGGGCAATCAGCTATCAGCTGTACAGATCAGAGACAAGCCTTACCAGAGGCGGGGCTACACCGGCTGACAGTTTGCAAGGACTGTTAGGCCGCCAAGGGCGTGATTGATTTGGCTTTATCAGTCAAGTCGTGAACGTCAAAGTCATAGTCAAATCAGTCAAGTCAGGTTTGACTTGATTAACTTCCAAGTCAGAAGTTAAAACCTATGTGTCAAGCGTTAAGCGTCAAGATTGGGGAGAATCCTGTAGTATTAGGCTATAGGAGAGAGAGGCCTATATATTGGATGGAGCACGCACTAGTCCTAAGGGGCAAGTGCGTGAGAGCAAACATGCGGTAGAACCTGGGGCAAACTGTACCGGCCCGTGCCGGAGACCCCACGGCCGACACTATGCTCCAATGAAAGTACACACGCGAGTTGGGGGAAAGCCTCCACTGCCCTCTCAGGCAAGGTCTCGATGTACCTGCGCCAGTCCTTCTTGCAAGAGGGGCAGAGCTTCACTCCTCCAAATTCGTAGCCAGTCGCCACGCCATACGATTCGGGAAAAGTGCAGTTGCGACAGTTGTCCTCGCTCTCCAAAATTTCGGCTAACCCAGGGAACATCAGCGTGTCCCTGCTTTTGGAAACCAGATGCCGATAACGTCTCACATTCTTTTTCCTCGCTTCTTGTGCATCGAGACGGTTCCAAAGTTTGAAGTTCTTTCTCGTCTGGCCGATTACCTCGTCCGTTTCCGCTTTCCCGATAGTGAGACCCTCCTCCACGAAGCGATATCGCCTCATCATCATGTGGATGGGACCACCAAAGAACCGGACAAAGTTGATCACGCTCTGAAGTTCAGGCTTCGCTGCCAACGCTACATCAAGGGCCCAAAGCACCTCTCGGGCCTGATGGAAAGCCTGAACACGCATATCCAATGGCACGTATGAGAAGGTGTTGTTCGTCTCGCCTTCAGAGCGGTGCTTGAAAAACGCAATAGCATCGTAAAGCGTGTTACCAATCTCCGTGAGTATGTCGTATTCGGCGTCAGAAAACTTGATGTCGTCGAGGTCGTTGCAGGCGAGAGCTGCCGCAATGGAGAAGCGGGCGAGGGCGTCGGCATCGCGCATCCGGAACCACTGGCACGGGGAGCGGGCGAGTGCGTTTGCATAACGACGGAACAGCTCTTCATTTCGTTTTCCACCAGTTTTCTCGGATGTGATGAGTAGGAAGGTTCGGTACTCGCGGCACATATTTTCACTGTGATATCATGCGTCAGCTGGAATATCTCAGGGAGAGCTCAGGAAACGTACTGATCAGCTGTGCCTAGAAAGAGGGCATCGAGGACTTCGCTAAGATTGTAACCCAAAATCTCGTCCCCGGCTGTCACGTCGACCATAGAGCCCCGGAATTCTGCAATAATCCCCATGACAATGATCCTCATGAAAGCAACATAGCGTGACCAGTTGGTGTACTGCGGGATCACGCATCTGGTGTACTCCCACGCGCAGGCGAAAACTTCTCCCTTGACTTCTGTCGGCAAATCTATGTCCTTCAGGTCGTTTGACAAGTCGGGAGGATAGTACCACTGATTCTGTATGGTTCCTTTGGATTCCAGCTTATGAGCGGCAGCATGGTACTTCGCACCATTCTTTGAGGAGGTTTCATCTGAACGCATGATTGATGGGGATGATTTCCGGTTCCAATTGGAAGAATCAGAGCGTATGTTGAAAAATATCTGTGAATTTTCTCAAAGGAAAAGATGTTTGGTGTAATAGTCCTCGTGTTGTTGTCAACAGGTACAGTAACAAAAGAGGCAAGAAGTGAGCTGTAACGGTGAGCCCGTTGTGAACAGCAGACATGCGCCTGTTATAGGTAAACGGTGAAACGTTCTATTCATGAGCAGGTATCGATCTGAACAAACTTAAGGGTGAACAGTCTTTCAGTCGTGTGCGCTAAACTATAGAGATCGTCACTAATCTTGTGCAGTATCATTGTGCAACGATCGTGGTGATCTGGTAGGCTCTGTTCATCAATTACACGCATTGAATCCCTAGCGCATTGTTTTCCGTATCATAAAGCCGTTGAATGGATAAATAGTTTGTTATTCGGCATAAGTGCCGTAGGTGGGTCCAGCATAACCTAGGTAGTCTAAAACAGCCCTATTAACTATATTACACTAAATTCCCTATATTTTTAAACACAATATAGTGCCTCTTGTCTTTTAGAGCATTTATGCAACGTTTATCTTTATGCTAACTTAACTCTTGCCTCTATACAAAGTACTAAGTAATTAATTTAATTTACCTTAAAATTACAGCTAAGTACCTCTCTTAATTGTCTCCACCTACGCTACTTATGCCTGATACCAAAGTAGTTTAATTAGGCGAACTTTTCTCCTAGCGCCGGCAAAACTGGATTAAATTTGGAGAATACCGCCTGTAACTTTAGACCGTCGCTAGGGATGAGCGCCTTGTACCGAATAGGTTAGCAGGCTGGGCTTTACATATTAACCACTGCTCGCGACTAAAGGCCGGGAATTCTTTCCGCAGCCAAGGGCGCCAAGCTACAATTTGTCGAAGGATACGATATGACTTATCACATCATGCTCTCTGACTCTTTCCTTAAGAGCAAACTACTGCTTTTGGTGCAGAAGTTTGGTTCAGACTGGATCACGGTTTGTCTTATTTGCGGCGCTTGTGTTATCGTCTGGCAGTTCAGTGCAGCTCTCGTCCGATATGTACGTTTACGCCATATTCCAAGCCCCTCAATTTTCGCCAGCACCTCTTACCTCTGGCTTGCCCGTTCTACTTACAGTGGAAAACAATACTGGATACACCGCGACCTGCATAAGAAGTATGGCCCGTTGGTTCGCATCGGACCCAATGAAATCACTACCGATGACCCTGAGATACTGAAGAAGATCGCCTCCACGAGCAGCGATTACAGCAGAGCCACGTGGTATCTGACTGGAAGATTCAACCCTTATCACGACAACTTGTTCACGATACTCGAGCCCAAGCCCCACAAGAGAATAAAGGATCGATCGATGCCAGCCTACCTAGGACGGGACACGCCAGGCCTCGAGATCATCATCAATCAATACGTGGAAAAGCTTGTTGACGTCCTCCGAGAGCGATATCTGGCGCCTCAACCAGGGCAACAGGATCCACCGCTATTGAACCTAGGCCTGATAACAAACTTCTTTACTATGGACGTGATAACCAAGCTAGGATTTGGCCATGAAATTGGCTACCTTCGGGACGAAAAGGACCACTACAACTTTCTCAGCCAAGTTCACAGCCTTTGGCCGCAGATGTCTACTTCTGCCGACGTTCCATGGATCCGAGATATCTTGTTCTCCAAACCCTTTCTCAAACTTTTGGGACCCAAGCATACCGACAAGAAAGGGTTTGGAGCTCTCATGGGGTAAGTAAGTCGAATATGACTAATTGAATTTTGAAACTGAAACTCCGGCTCAGAGCGGCGAAAGAGCACGTGGACCGACGATTTGATTCGGGAGAAAAGGAGAAGCATGATATGCTCGTAAGCGTCTTTCTCCTGTCATTGATTAACATAGCTCACGTCCTCTAGGAGACTTTCATGAAGCAGGGTCTGACCCGAGCGGAATGTGAAGCCGAAGCACTTTTTCTTCTACTATCCGGCACTGAGAGCACAGCTTGTGCAATCCGGCAGATTCTCGTTTACGCCATAACAAACCCATCAGTATACAGCAAGCTCAAAGAGGAGGTCGCATCCGCCTGTCGCGACGGCAATATCTCGTACCCTATTCGGATATCTGAAGCAAAAAAGCTTCCATACTTGCAGGTATGTCATACATATTCACTTATGGCACGGCACATTTAGTACCTCCAATTTCTTCTACTTACACTATATCCACAGGCAGTGATCTATGAGGGAATTCGCATGCGCCCGCCGCTTCTTGGACTCTTCCCTAAAGTCGTGCCTGCGCCGGGCGAAACCTTCCACGGCAAATTTATACCAGCAGGGACCGCGATCTGCACAAATGGCGCATCATTGCAGCGCTCAAAGGCACTCTTCGGCCCGGACGCCGATGTCTACAATCCCGAGCGCTTCATGGCCCTGGAAAGCCCGGAGATTCGCAAGGTGATGGAGATGAATGTGGAGCTTGTTTTCGGCTACGGACAGTGGATGTGCGCGGGGAAGACGATCGCATTTATGGAGCTGAACAAGTTCGTTTTCGAGGTATTTGGCCCCTTCCAACTTGTGGTGATTTAACGCTTTTGCTAATACAAACACCAGTTGTTCCGCGCCTTTGAAATGAATTTACATGATCCGATGAAGCCTCGCCATGTGGACAGTTATGGCGTCTTTGTGGAGAAAGACCTGAAGATACGCCTGTCGAGTGCTTCTACGACGTTCTAGGACATGTAGCCTCGATAGATCTGGAGCTTTTCTGATAATCGAGTGGAGATGGCGTGTTTATAGTTAGTCGTAGACAGTTTTGAAGTAAACCCAACCCAAAGCTCGTTTCTCGATGGTTTTGTCAAATGTAACTCCGACTTTACATGGTTCTTCCACACGTCAAATTCGATCCGATACAACAAGACTCCCCGGATCAGAACAATACAAGGCGCTACAATTTCACTGAAAGCTGATGAAAGGCAAAAGATTTGGCATTATGTTGTGTTGTACCGCATTTTCTGCTGAAGTTCTCCTGTACTAGGCTCCATTAGGAAAACGCCGAGGGCCAATTGTATTGTTAGTGGTGACCCACTACTTAACAACACCTCTTTAGTCACTCTCTAGCATTACAATAGTATTAATTGCAGCTAAAATAGTAACCTTAGAATAGTTGCAAATAATTGTAGGATTGTTTGTAAGTAACGTGAGCGGTAAGTGAGTCGCTTAGGCAAGCAAGTCGCTTACCTTTTTAAGCCTTAGACCTTTGCAACACTATAACTTAATACTATAATGTTATACTATAGCTTATAGTATGTTAAATTAATCTAATTAGTTTACAGTATCTTTCTTACATATGTACTTATTATGCCTTGCCTTACTATACCTCCTATAGTGTTAAGAACCCTGTCTACTACTACCTGTTTGCATCCTCTCCTTACGCCTCTTAGCCTTAACTAGCACATTAGCATCCTTATGCTTAACTATCTCCTCTGCTTCTTGCTAAGATAGGGTCCTACTATGCTAGATCTGCTTCTTTTTACATGTTTTATGCTTAGAAGCATCTTTATTTGCAGCTTAATGCTTAACTATCTTAGCTGCTATTAGCACCTAGGTATACACTATTATTTTAGCTCCCTTTTAAAGCTGCTGCACTATCTTATAGATTAATTCTATTAATAAACTTTTATATTCTATTATTCTTTTTAATATTAGCATTAACTAAGCTCTAATTTTAGCAGCGTTGCTTAGTGTTTTAGGTTGCTAGGAGGTAGGCCTTAGTAGAGGTAGTAATAGCATACAAGGCTTTACTTTAAGCCTTAATAGCACTACTTCTAGTTTATCTAGAACTAAGCCTATTGCTTAGAAGCTTAATTAAATATTACTAGATAAGAACGCCTTATTAAAAACCTAATTAAAGGCAGCTAGGAACGCTTTCTTATTAATATAGGTAATATAACAGTTTGCTAAGACATTAATTTCCTTCTTATACGCCTGCTTTAATAGGGCAAAACACCCTACATTAAGTAGCTATAGGATATAAGAGGTATAAGAAGGTATACAAAGGGTAATAATCTTATTCTCCTTATATAGATTCTAGAAGGCAAGCAACTTGTAGCTCTTATAGCTATTAATAATTAGTAGCTAGTAGCTACCTACTGTCTAGGCTGTTATGTGCTAGATAAAGTGCTTTAGCTACTCTAGGCCTAGTTTATTTATTATCTAGCTATTCTTGCTAACACTAATACGCTAATCCTTTAGGTTGTAATACAAGGCTTAGTTATAGTTCTTTGCTTTAAAGATAATAAAGAGTAGGATAACCTACTCTATAGCATTAATTATAGCAATCAACATTGTTTATTTATAGTTACTAGGCTAGACCTGCAATGATCTAAGACGCCTTTTAGACGCAGTTACTACCTTAATAGACCCTTTAACACCTATCTAGAAGCTAGTCTTGTTAAAGTTATAGGTATCTTTGTTTAAGATACTATCCTTAGCTTTAACGTTGCATACAAGGTTAAACTAAGAGCTAATAATAGCTAGGTTGCTGCATAGGACTCTTTTGTAATCACGCTGTCTATTTACCTAATACTTAATTATAGGCTTCTAGCGTATAAGGTTCCTAGCCTATTTTTCCTTAACCTAGCTACTATAATAGGTAGCTAGTAGTTAATTAGCTATTTTACGTATATAGCTAAGCGTAGGGGCAAAGCTTTACGTGTTAAGCTTTCTTATATATTGTATAATTATGTCCTCTTTAACCCTAGTAAGCTAGGATAAGTTGGGATAGGAATTGTGTTGTAAAGTACTTTTAGCGTGTTAGTTAGAGAGGGTCCTTTAAAGAATGTTATAGATAGCAGCAGCGCGTTACTAGCTTAGCAACACGTTAGATTTTATAGCTTAGATAGCAAGGACTATCCTATCCTCACAAGAAAGCAATTTGAGATCAGGTTGTTAAGACATTAGATAAAAGGTTAAATAAGGTGTAATCTTAGCAAAGGTGAGCGACTCGCTTGCCTAAGCGACTCGCTTACTGCTTACGTTATAATAGTACCTATATTAGCCGCCCTAGCTCTATCCGCCTTGGCCGAGGGATTGAGGATTGGCTAATACTAGTAGGTTGTGCAGAGGCTGATAGGGGGCTCTAAACATCGTAAGGTATTGAAAATAAGCCACAATAGGGCATATTAATGTTGCTGCAGTACTAATTTACTAGAGAGACGCATCCTAATAAGATTCTGATAACTTGGCATATGCAGAGCCCCGCACTGTTACCGACTGGCTCGGAGGTTTGCCTCAACGAAGCCTAGTACAGGAGAACATCAACAAAAAATGCGGTATTGGGAGGCGCGTGAGAACCTTACAGGCTCTCAGAGGCTACGTGAGAGGTATCGGTGGACCATCCACCCCTCTCAACAACAGCCGATCTGGTCTTCGCTCTCCTCGTTGTCTCCCACCTCACGGGCGCACTTTCCACGAATCATTCCACCCTTGCGCTTTGGTGCTGCTAGTTGTGCGCTTGTGCAATGGGCGCACCGAATTGTTGCCGAAGTTATCGCGTTTGTCTGTGCGAATAAATTGGGGTAGATTTTGTGTTGATGGCCTTAAGAACGGAGCACGCGCTTTTGTCCAGTGCTGCTTCGACGTCACGTCACTTGCATTGCTCAAGATGTCATCAACATCCATCTTATTTACGTACGTCTTGCGTTATTGATGGCCCAGACCGCTCTCCAGCGAACGTCGCGAGAGAGGTAATGTCCTTGACCGAGGTATGAGCGCCGTCAGTGCATTCTTGCTGCGGTGAGGCGGGTCTGGGTCCGCTCGCTTGGTGGTCAGACCCTTGCTCAGACGGCTCAATAGCAATACGCTTGATTACGCGTACTACCGATTGTTGATTACCCCGTATCGTGTGTATCAGAAAAACATTAATCCGGCCTGAAAGTCACTTTTGGAACGGTTGCAAAATACTATCATCCTAAGATATTGTCTTACAGGTAGCCTTCACAGCCTCGTTAAGCTATTCTTGTATTGTGAGCGATGATCAGATGGTATTAATTACTCTTATACTACATGAACAAGCCTGAGCCTCGTGCTTTGCCAATTATCCCGAGGTCTATATCATATTGCAGAAACTGTCCGAGATTTGACCGCAAAAATATGTGAGGTTGAAAGGTTTGTGACACTATCGGAAAAGAATACCCTCGCGAAACGTTATCAGCGAACCTTACTTGCTGCGCAGCGCTATATTTACGTTCCGGGACCTCTGTGGCTGCTACTCTGCCCGTGGATACATTGAGTAACATAGAATTTGTAAGAGACACTTCCAAACATATTACCATCCTACCCATATAGCATAATGGCTCTCTTCAACGGTGGTGTAATCGGCATAACTGGCGCTGCATCTGGCATCGGTCTTGCCACAGCACGTCTGCTCGCCTCCCGTGGTGCCAAACTCTCGCTCGCCGATGTCAACGGTTCTGCGCTCGAGAAAACGGAAAAGGAGATCAAGGAAAGGTTTCCCGATGTGCAGATCTTGCGGTACGTGCTCGATATCAGCAAAGAGAACGAAGTAAAGATGTGGATCGAGAAGACAATCGATGTATTCGGGCAATTAGACGGGGCCGCGAATCTTGCTGGCGTAATCGGTACCACACAACGATAAGCTATCCCTCTTACTCCACGCTGACTTTGCATAGGCAAATCCATTGGCCTCAAAGGCATCGACGAACAATCGCTTTCTGAATGGGACTTTGTTCTATCAGTAAACCTCACTGGTGTAATGCTGTGTTTAAAATATCAACTCCAGCACATCTCCTCCAACGGCGCGATAGTCAACGCGAGTAGCATAGGCGGCTTGCAGGGCATGGCAAAAAATGCAGCGTATACAGCAAGTAAGCACGGTGTCATCGGCCTTACACGCACTGCTGCCAAAGAAGCCGGGCATCGTGGTGTGCGGGTAAACGCCATTTGTCCCGGATTCATCTATACGCCGATGAGCGATCAGAGTTGGGAAATCCAGGCCAAGGCAGTGGGAGCGAGCGAGGAAAAGAGGAAAGCGAGAATTGAATCTGTCCCTCTGGGGAGGGGGGGAACGCCAGAAGAATGTGCTGAGTTAATCGTGTTCTTACTGGGGGAGGGAAGTAGTTTTGTTACAGGAAGTGCGATGAGTGTCGATGGGGGCTGGAATTGCTGATCTAGATTGCTGCGCTTCACAGTAGGGCAAAATAATTCTCACTGTCTTTATTATCGCTTTGAAACTAGGGATGACGATCACTATCACTGAGCTGATTACATCACCAAGCTGGTCAAAAATGCTTGGCAGCACCACTCTCCCAACATATTGTCAGGACACGGCTCTACCCACCGTGCCAAGGCAACCCAAAAGGTACGTATGATCACTCTGATAAGTGATCGGTGGCCAGAACAGTACTATATCATCAGCCAGGCAACCTGCCTGACACATATGTAATATTGATTAAGAACAGAGCGTGCAGCCCTCTAATCCAGAAGGCAGAATTCTACTTGCGCATTCTACCTATAACTTCTGTTAATTTAAAAGCCTCCAACTCGCTGCTAAGGCGTTTTGTTAGTTGCATTAGGAAAATAGGAGAATTGTAATGTATTAGTGCTATAAGAGTAAGAGTCTAGATATATAAAGTTACGCGCTAAGCCTCTATAGAACTAGCGCGAGATTAAGGTAAGGTAAGGTAAATCGCGTCTTAGGCAGTGCAAGGCAGATATTATAAGCACAAAAGGAAGCAATCTAGAAAGCTAATATATTTAAGACAAAGTAAATAAAATAGCAGATAGAGGGCTACAAGAGAGTAGAAATAGCTACCTACTTATAGTAGGTAAGCCTAAGCTCTTAGGTAGCTAGTAAAAGAAGGCCTAAGGCTCTAAGTGCTAAGTAAAAAGAGAATAGAAAGAAGCTACTAAGGTAAAAAGTACCTACTAGTAGGTTATACTATCTTATCTTAGCAAAAGTCCTAATAGGCAGAATACCTAAAGGCTATAGCTAACACGTTCAAGGTGCCTCCTTTAACGTTAACTAGCTAATACAATAGAATTCTATTTTAACCTAGTATATAAGCAAGGCAGAAAATACTTTAAGAGAATTTAGAGATAATTAAAGTGTAGTTTACACTAGTAGAAGAGACTAAAGCTAAGTACAGCGTCTATAATAAAAATATATATACATTAAATAAGACTAGTTTCTAATTAGCTTTATAAAGATTGTTATAGGTGTAAGGAAATTCGTTCTTCTTAAGCTAGTCTCGCTAGGCAACTATAAGTAGGTTATAGTAATCTAGAGTATTTATACTACTAAGTATATAATTCTACTCTTTATTATCTATAAAGAATGTATCTATATCTTAGTATAGTATAAAAGGCTAAAATACTATAAAATTAGAATATCTTAGTTTCCAAAAATAGCTAGACTAATAACATACCTAGTTTAGAGTAGTTAAAGCACTTAAAGACATATATAAAGACGCGCTAGGTATAAGTATTCTAGCTACTTAGTTTAACTAGCTACAAGAGCTACTTAAATTAGAATTTAAAAGACTGTTGTTGGATAACGAGCTTAGGAATGACTAGGAGATAGATCATTGATTCATATGTAGGTGTCTAACCAGGTCACCATTTATATGCTCATTGAGCGTCCCGTGCTTCCATCAGCTGATCGCTCGGGATACCTAATATGGGCGATCCACCCGTTGTATACGTGGCATGAGCGAGGAGAGATTTGAATCTGTCGGTGAGTCGGCCTAACCTCGGTTAGAGTGGATCTGCGTGAGCCAAGCTTCTAGTAAGTGGAACCGGCGTTCGGTGGCGTTGCAATAAAGACTTTTATTTTAAATTAAAGATTTCAACTCTTTATATAGTTTTTATGTATTATATATCCTTAAACTACTTAACATAGTCTGATTCTTACTTCTAAAGTGTAAATTTTTCTAGTTTTAAGTATAGGTTATATATATACCTTTTGAAAAATACTATAACTAGACTACTTTACTAAAATATCTTAACTTTACCTGTACTAGCAGCTAAAACTTAATAATAATACTTTATATTACCTTTTTATAAGAGTAGAATTCTTTTATTATTATATGCACTTTATATAGAATATATTATAAGCTAGTATAAAGCATTATAGCTATACTTCTTAATGTAGAAAAGTTAATATTATAGTTATTTCTATTTTAAAGTAAGATATAGTATTAAGTGCTCTGTTTATAAGCTACCTACTTCTTTAATAACTAAGGTTCTTATAGCTACTACTGCACTTAATTACCTAGATAACTTCTACTCTTAATATATTCTTTTAGTTATTACTATATCTAATTACTTAGAGAGCATCTACTCTAAGTTACAGTTTATAACAAGTTGTTAGCTTAATAACTAACGCCTTAGGAAGTTGTTACAGAGTAACCTACTCTAGGTTAAGCTTAGTATAAATAGTCCCTCATACAAGATTATTGCCTAGTAGTAAATAGTCTACTATTAAATATACATCTCTATAGCTTACTATGCTACTACTATCTATGTTATTACCTGTTAAGGGCTTTCTACCTTAGGTATACTAACCCTTAGGAACACCTTAGAGCTACTCTATCAACCTCTTAGCGCCTACACCTATATATATATTCTTCTAAATCCTTGGAGGTTAACCTCTAAGGACTTATCTTATCTTATCTAATACTATATTTTTTTTTCTATCTCTCTTACCTATAGTGCCCTTATAATTTATATCCTTTATACTCTCTTTTAAAAGAGGTAGGTAAAAGATACCTAATTTTTTCTATACCTATTATTGCCTAAGTGCTGCTAGCAATAATAACGCACTAGGCTCGTAACAGCCTAGCCCTAAGAGCAACCTAATAAATCCCTAGAGGTATCCTATATATAATATAGTAGCAAACTTATATCTACCTAGCATACCCCTAGCTAGGAACATAATACCTAGTATATCTAACAACTAAGTGTTAGGTTCTATAGAATTAAGGGATAAATAGGCTTATAGCCTTACTAGTACTCTAATAAATGTACTATTCTATCTAAGTTAAATAAACCTAGTAACTAGTTTTAATGTTACGGCGAGTAGCAAAGCCAGGGCCAAGGCAGGCATGTGGCAGCGACCACCTCTGACCTGGTTGGCAATAAGTACTGTTCTGGCCACGTTATCACCATCAGAGTGATCATTCGTACCTTTTGGTTGTTGTGGCTAGGTGGGCAGAGTCTAGTCCTAACATTTAATATAAATCCTCTAGCTGCTACTAAGGCGTCTAGAGTAGAACCTATAGCTATCCTAACTATAGGCTAACTGTTATTTATTAAGTAAATTCTTAAGAATCTTTTGAAAGCAGAGCTTGCTAGAGCGTCTAAGGCTAAACTAACTATCTAAAGAAACTAGATTAACTAAGCCTTCCAGGCTCTAGGCTTAACTAAAGGCAGGAACTAGTTAGAACCTAACTAGCTAGCGATTAATAAGTCTAGAAAGATTATCTAAGTGTTGAACAAAATTTAACCTAAACTAAAGCTAGGCCCTAAGAGCAGAGCTCTGTCCCTCTAGTAGGTAGACTAGTAGATTAAAGATATTAAAACAGCCTTCTTATACACTTAAGTACTAGAAGACTCTATTACAAGATCCTACTAGGCTATAGATACTATCTAGTTTAGCATTTATTACAAACCGAACTAATAATAAATTAAGTAAGAATCTATCTAGTTATGTTCTAACCTTACAGCAGAGAAGAAGTAACTTATATAAGACTTTATTCTTACTAAGTATAAGAACTACACTAAGTTCTTTACTACTAAGTAGAGGGAAGATACTACAGTTAACATCTTTCTAATACTATTAAGTTATTAGGAGTTACTACTTCTACATAGCTTCTTTAAGTTTAATAATAGTACTAAAGACTATAACATTAAAATTGCTTTTATACAGTTAAAAACTCTGTCTTATCTCTAACAAGAGATCTAGTGTAATAGTAGTCTAGATAACATCTAGCAATAGTATAAGTTTAAATTGTAAAGTTAACTATAAGACTTTCTTCTTATAATCTTTATTAGATAGTTTCCTTTTTAGGAATAGTTATTACCTAAAAAGGCAACTTAAGCTATTTAGCCTAAATATATAT
>SATY01000748.1:0-18675 GCA_004335155.1 Ascochyta viciae
TTAACATGTATGTTACAATTTTTTGTGCTACAAGTAGAGGGACTAGGCTTGTTTTAGTTACTGCTTTTTGTTTTATACCCCTATTTGTTGTGCTTCTTTGCAATAATTAAATCATACTTAATTATATTCTTTTACCTTCTACTCTAAACATAGTATGCATAGTAAACGTATAACTCTACTACTATTATAGGCTTTTATTATAAGCACTAACCTCTTAGTTATAACTGAGACCTAAACTACTATAATTTTAATTATGCAAAAATCTGCCCTAAGTATATCTATTTGGTGCTCTTACACCTATTAGCAACTAGGCGCTATATTAGCAATATAGCATTAATTATATCTAACTCTTTCTTATTAATAGTATCCTTTATAACATATTCTACGGGTAATTTAGCTACATAGGCGAGTTGGCCACTCTGCTAAGACTATACTAACATTCTACCTTAGAACGCAATAACTTAACAACAATATAAATCTACGCCCTTAAAAGAGGCTGTAATACAGCTTGCGCTCTAGGCACTTAAACAAGACGCAAACCTTACTATATAACACGCTGCAGCTATATATAACGCGCCTTGCAGCACACTACACAATCAATACATAGAACAACCTACATAAGCTAATTATACACTAAGTTAACAGAATATAGATTAGACTAAGGAGAATGTAATTGCTAAGTATATTCTTAAGCTAGATGCATAAGAATTTGCCCCTAAGCCAGCTGCTGTAGCTAATATAGCTAATTTTTTGCGTGCTAAGCGTAATATAGGCTATATTAGTATAAACTAGTCTAACATGTTTGTTAAGCGCTGCCCTAACTTTAAAGTAAGGTTTAATTGCAAGTACAACTATAAGAGAGCTCTCTGTAAGAATCTAGAGATTATTATAGGCTAGCTTAGGCTTGTAGCAAATATTAAAGCTAAGTATAGTATCTAGAATAATAAAATGTACAACTTTAATAAGACAGGCTTTATAATAGGCTAGATATTTACAGGAGCAGTTATTACAGGCTTAGAGCGTTAAGGACAGCTAAAGGCAGTGCAGCAGAGTAACTAGGAGTAGATAATAGTTATACTAAGCATTAACAGCATAGAATAGGCTATTCTGCCCTTTATTATCTTTAAGGCGCGCTACTACCTCTCTGCCTAGTACAAGGAAGAAGACCTGCCCTAGGATTAGGTTATTAGAGTCTCTGATAACGGCTGGACTACTAACAAGCTTAGTCTTAACTAGTTAAAGCACCTTAACAGGCATACAAAGGAGCGTACTATTAGCACCTACTATTCGCTTATTATTAATAGTTATAAGAGCTACAACTCTCTTAAATTCTAGCAATACTGCAAGGATAACAAGATTATTGCTCTCTGTTTGCCTTCTTACTTATTACATCTTATATAGCCTCTTAATGTAGGTTGGTTTGCTGCTTTAAAGAAGGCGTATAGGCGCTAAGCTAAAATACTTATGCGTAACTAGATTAACTACATTATATAGACAGAGTTCCTGCTATGCTTTATACACGCCTATAACGCTGCAATTACTTCTAAGAACATCTAAGGAGTCTTCTAAGGTGCTAGATTAGTTCTATTCAACCTAGACTAGGTTATAATAGCCCTTAATGTAAAGTTGCGCACTCTATTAATTACTACTACTACCTAATAATAACAAGCTCTAGCAGTTGCAAACCCTAAGCAACACCCTTAGGCTTAGGTCGCAATTAACGCTTATAAAGATAAGGATTTAGAGGCATATAGATAGTTCGCCTACCTCTATAGTTAAAGCGTTCAAGAAGGTAGTAAAAGAGGCAGCAATAATTGCACATAAGCTAGTATTAGCGCAATAAGAGATTACTTAGCTTTAAGCTGCTAATAAGGCAGCTACACAACAGAAATTAAATAAAAGAAAGCAAGTTTAGGTAGAAAGGACCCTAACAGTTAAGGATTGCCTGTAATTAACAACTCTAAAGGAGTTTAGGGCGCGTAGTAATAGGAAGAAGACAAAGAAGCAGGTGCACGCTAAAGGAGGTAAGCCTTTCTAAAGACGCTGTAGACAGTGCAATTAGACAGGACACAACGCGCAAACGTGTTAGAAAGAGGTAGATGTAGTTTCTAAATAGTATTATAGGCTATACTGCACTTTGCAGCACTAAACTAGGTTGTTTTAGGCTATAATAGAGTAGAGTTTAGTAGGTGCTTAGTAAAAGTAAGTAGCTTACCTATTAAGCAGCTTGCCTGTAGAGTACGTTAGCACTAATTCTTTAATAAAACATATTATTAATCTTAAGTTAAATATATTTTATTAGTAAGCGCGCACTCTAAGTAAGTGCATAATGCTAAGCTAGCGTACTACCTACGTATAACTATTGCATATAGGCAGCACTCTAAATTAAGAAATATAGTAAACTACTCTCTTCTTTAAACTTATTACTATTCTTAGTATCCTTAATTTCTACCTTGCAGGTGTAAGAGTTATATCCTTTCTTACTACAACGTCTATAGTGCACTACGCTGCGTACCCTATATATAGGTTCCTTACTAGCATTGCAATCTCTACTCTCTCTTTTAGTAACTAAGTCCTATACTTCTTCTACTATTAAGGTCTCCTCTGTTTAAATATACTTTTGCTTTCTTAGCTAATACTTTATAAGCTTATCTACTGCGCTTTATATATACGCTTATCTCTTCTATAATAACACTATATTATATGCAATTTGCTACGCGCCTTTACTTAGCTGCTTAATCTTTTTATCTAATAAGCTTATAAAAGACTTACAATAATTCTAAATCCTCTATTAAAGAAGCATAGCCTGCGCCGTAATTTTATACATATTGCGTAGTATCTACGCCCCCTATGCACTCTATATTAGTAGTAATAGTCATAAAGTCTGCAACCTTATATTAAGCTTTAATAGAACAGCTTCTAGATTATGTAGAACTAGCCTAGCACTTCTAAAGCCTGCCCCAATATTCTCTACTATTAAAGACTGTTTAAAAGCTAGCTTAAATGCTTAGAGGAAGGTTTCTCCCTAACAAAATATATGCAGTTATATGCTAAGTCTAAGATCTAGTTACTTTACCTGCGCTTTAACAGCGTAAAGCTACTAATATTAAGAGGTTATAGTAAGTTCAATAAATATAGAAGCATATAGCAAAGAATAATTTTCTTCTTCTTATAAAGATACTAGAATTTAAGTAAGCAATAGCTCTTATAGCTATTAACTATAAGCAGTTAGTATATACCTACAGCGCTTAACTTTGTATGCTTATTAAAGTGCTCTTACTAGGCAAGAGCATGCTAATTATTTGTCTAGCTATTAGAGCTTACTTTAAGGATCTAATCGCGTAGTAGATTCTTAAACTAAACATTAGTAAGCACACTGCCTACAAGGATAACAAAGAGTAGAAGTAGGTAGCCTACGGCTTCTATGCCTTGAATAATAGTAACCTACTTATAGTTACCTAGCTAGATTCTCTTCTTTTTTCTAGATACTTCTTAAACTATAATAACTATATATAATAAGATCTTGCCTATAATGAAGCTAGTCTTATTAAAATTATAAATATTATTATCTAGAATCTTCTACTTCTATTTTGTCTTCTGTACTAAGTTAAACTAGCACTAGATAGCTGCAAAGTCCTTATAGGTAGCTTGCTAGTAGTTATATAAATAGCGTTAGCGCGTATAGCGCTTAAGAGTCTACTAAATACAGTTATTAATTTAGTTCTTACTAATAGAGTTACTTTGCTATTCTCTAAGTAGTCTATCTCCTATTTCTTGTACATAGGCCCTTAAGGGCGTAAGACCTTATTTAGACTACTTAAGAACCCTTTTAACTATAGCCTTCTTTTTTAGTTTTATTAGGCGCTTTAAGTTTGTGTTACAGTTATGTTATATACGCTTTCTAGTACGCTAGCAAATAGGTACGGTTAGGGTAGGGGTTAGGTACATTACGTAAGGTACTTTAGCCCTACCTAGTCTCTACCCACGCTAACCTCCTGCTAAGAGGGTTAGGGTTAGGTAGGGTCTATATATAGTAGGAGTAGGTGTAGAGCAGGGTCTATATATAGTAGAGGTAGGTGTAGAGTAGAGGCTGCACAGACTAGAGGTAGAAGTAGAGTAGAGGCTACATAGACTAGAAGTAGAGGTTAGGTACATTATATAATAGTATATTTATATCTAAAAAGCTGCTTCTATACTTCTAATTTAGGGTGTAGTGTTTAAAAATTCATTACATATACTTATTACAGAAGCACTTATAAATTACATGCAAGTATATAAATTAAACAATCTAATTGTAGAAGAACCTAGAAATCCTGTATAGTATAAACCAACTTAGCACATCTAATTAATTAGAGAGTTCTAGCAAGAAGCTTTCTATAGTATTACCTAGCTAGAGTTTCGTCCTTACTTATTATAGTTACCTACTCAGTATAAATAGCATTTAAGTTAACATCTATTTATATTAGCTATATTTTCCTAGTGTAGAGCTTTTACATACCTTTAAAGATACTAATAAGAAAAGATTCTGCAGCTTCTTAAATAGCCTCTAGAGCTATAGGTCTAAACTGCAAGTTACTCTTGTACTCTTGCGCAATTTCACAAACTAGGCGTAAGAATGCTAACTTAGAAATAATTATGTTAGTAGACTTCTAGTATTGACAGATTTTTTAAAGCGCAACAGCTATAGTAGAATTAGTAACTAAATATAATAAAAGACTGTAATAACTTACTGCTAGCCTTGTTGCAGCGCTTAGCCCTAACTGTTGTAGGTGTTGCAGGCGCTTTGCAGGCAGCCTTAGCAGCAAGGGCTTTTCTAGGTGCTTTGCTGCTAGTTCTAGGATTATCTCTGCCTTAGGTTGGCCTTGCTATATTCCTTGCAGCCTTTAGTTATAGTGCTAACTGTAATAGAAGGCTGTAATAATAGAGAGCTAGTGTAGTAGTGTAGTAGTGTAGTTGTAGAAAGAGAGTGTAGTTATAGGTAGAGGATAGTAAAAGTAGGATCTGTTAATAGTTAAATTAGATAACGTGCGCGCAGAGATCTGTGCGCTACTAGAGATTGTAATATTAAAAGTACTTAAATTTAGTATATCTATTAGTAGCGTGCTAGATCTCTACGCCTGTAATAAAAATCTGTAATAACTTGTTAGCTTATAGAGTAGAATGCTAGGAGTTGTCTTATTCTTTTCTTAACCTAATATTAATTTATTTGCTAATCTGCAGCAGTTTGCAGTACTAAGCAAATTTTAATGTTTGCGTTTAGGTTTACGCCTAGTAGAGCTGCTGCCTAGCGTAAGAACACTAAAATCTAGTGCATATAGAGAGGACTTACAACACCTGTGTATAAAGAAGACTGTAATAATAATCTATAAAAACGTATAGCTAGCATAAAGACGCTATGCGCATCTTTTTAACACTAAGTATATTAAGATTAGAGCTATGTGCGTAATGTTATAACTATAATAAAAAAAACTGTTGCATTAGCGCTAGCAGGATAGAGAGGGGTTAATTACATACTATCTAGCAAAATACACTTACCTAGAGCTTGCTAGCACTATAACATAACTACTAACATTACTACACTTCTACACTACTATACTACTCTACTTCTTTTGCGTAAGCACTATGTTATTACAGGCCTCTATTACAGTTAGCACTATAGATCTTAAGCCTAAGAATATTAAGAAGGAGGAGAAAGAAGAGATAACAACTTTAGTAATTACTACAGGCACTTGTATAATAGCTAGCTTTACTGCTAAAGAGTAGGATAAGCTTATCTAGGTAGTTATTACAGCCTATTATAACAGTTAGCGCTAATAATACCAGGGTTTCTACTTTTAAGAAAATAAGATTAATTATGTCCTTAACTCCTAAGGCTAAGCTAAATCTGCTAGCTAAAAGATTAGCACTACAGTCCTGTTTAAATGTAAACTTAGCAACAGTACCTACGTAATTTAGCAGAGAGACAGAGCTACAAGCCTTACTAGAGAGGAGGCAGCTGTTAAGAAGGCAAAGGATGCTAACTAGTTAGCAAAATTCTTAGCTAGGACAAAGTTGCAACAATTTCTAGCTTATTAGTTAGCAGCTCTTAAAACACAAGCTGCAATAGTAGCTAAGGCTAAGGAAGATGTTACTTAGTAACACTTTGAGTTGTCTACTAGTAGTAAGTTATTACAGCTTCTTATCACAAACGTGTACTAACCCTAAACAGCTAAGTAGCTTTAAAACAAGCTAGAGGCTGTCTATAAGAAGTAGAATAGTCTAGAGTATAAAATCAATCTTTGCGCACACTAGTTAGCTCTTAGCAACTGTGTAGAGGTTGCTACAGATAAGCTAGCAACTAGCAACACCCCCTAAACCTAAGGCTAAGGTAAAAAACAGCTCTTTTGCAAAGGCAGCGTGCTTAAGAAGCTACTTTAACAAGAGTATAAGCAGGGTCTTCAGAAGCTTACAAGTAACACTTTTAAGAGCAAGGAAGAGAAAAAAGAGTAGATTGCCTTCTAAGATTAGATGTTGCCTAATGGCATAGTAATTGTAACTAATAACAACTAGACGTAAGTTATTATATTCTATTATTACATCTACTTACTAATTACATTAGAGAAATTAATCCTCTAGATCTCTTAGATAGGATAGACAGTAATATTCAGCTTAGAGGCTACTGCCTGTATATTACAGCTACTAACAAAGATAAGTGTAAGGAGGAGATTAAAGAATCTAATACTAAGCTTAAAGAGTACTTTTAGTCTATGCTAAATAAGTATAAGAATAATAAGGAGTTCTACTAGGCAATAGATAAGGCAGATAAGGCGGATAAGGCAGATAATAATAATAACAAGATAGAGATAGAGAGTAACTAAGATTAGATATGCTTCTAGCGTTATAGCCTAGTATTACAGCTAATTAACACATCTAATGCCTGTTGCACAGACTTCTAAGACATCTGTATCTTTAAATTTCCTTTTCTCTACCTAACTAACAACTTAGTACAGTAAATTAAATCTATAGTTAGCTCTTGTTCTGCAGATAATTACTAGCGCTTTCTCTAGAGATTACATTTTTAGGGTTATAGCTTCCCCTCTAGCCCTACTAACAAGTAATTTATATATCTTTTTTACTTCTAAATCTTATTACGCAAATTTCTTACAGCTTTTTATTATATATATAGCAATACTATCTCTACACTTATTGTTCTCTCTACCTAGCCTACCTAAAATTCTTTTATCCTATACTTTTTTAGCTTAGCAAATTGTTAAAGGTGCTTTTCTAAGTCTAGTATTTCTACTTAAGCAGCCACGTTCTACAGACCTAGATTACTAAGAGCGACTTACAGCCTAGGATAAGTAGTAGGGAAGCACAACATAGAGAAGCAATCCTACTAGTAGAAAACTAAATTAGGATGCTCTATCTTGCTTTAGCAAAGTCTAGAAGCTCTATAGAGAAGCTGCTAAGATAGAAAATAGTTCACTACACGTTTACTATCACAACTGTAGCTAAGCACTCTAGCACCTAGCTTTAAAAGCTATTAGGACAAAGCCTCTGCTTTAGCACCTTAAAAGTTAAGCCTGCAGAGAAACTAAAAGTCCTACTTATACTTTACTAGACTCCTAATTACGTCTACACACTACACGCTAAAGACACTAGGATTAGTCTTCCTCTATTCTAGGATACTCTTATCTAGCCTTTAAAGAAGATCTTGTTTGCTTTGTTATTAACAACAACATTGCTTCTTAAGTAGTTAAGCGTCTAACTTCCTAACATTTTATCTACTTCCTTAGGCTAGAGGCTGTAACAATTACCTATTATAAATTTAGCTAGATGTTCTAAGCTTAGTTTAAGGCTACTAAAGACAGACTTCTCTAGGATCTTAGATTAAGTACTAAACTGTCTATTGCATTAGACGTCTAAACAGCAAGCAATTACCTAAGTTTCCTTGCTATTAAGGGCTACTATATTAATAAGAGCTAGAAACTACAAGAAGTTCTTTTAGACTTTATTCTAATGTGTAGAAAACATATAGGCTCCTCTATAGCATAGTAAGTTCTCTCATTTTTACAGAGAACTAAAATATTAAGACGTCTGTTAGGTGTTAGTTGTAACAATGTAAGTAATAACAGCACTTTAACACAGACCTTATAGAGCTTGCTAAAAGAGCGCAACATTACTTAAGACAGAGAAGAACACACTATCCCTTGTCTTGCACATACTATTAACCTTATTATGCAAGGTATTATACTACATCTTAAGCTTAATATACTAGAAGAGATAGAGAATGTAGAAAGACTACAAAGACGTTATATTTAAGAGATTACTAAGAACATGTCTGTTCTATACTCTCTCTGCAAGGTATTTATTCTTTACTATATACATTTATTATATTCTAAGTGCTACCTAGATCTAAGCTATCTGTATTGTAATAAATATTTAACTATAATAATTTAAGAGATTTTTTACACTGCAGAGTAATTTACTAGCAAATTAACAACTTTTAGTTATCTAGGATGTTAAGAATAGGTAGAACTCTATATATAATATGTATAAGCGCGCACTTAAGCTCTAGTCTTATATTAATAAATAGCTAGAGCAAGAATTTGCACTTAAGGCTACTAGTTGCAAAGAACGTGCTTCTACTTATACTAAAAGAGCAGAAGCTAATTTTAAAGATCTTAAGAAACTTTAACTTGTAGTAACTAAGTAGCAGCACCTACAGGCTGTTACAAAAATGCTAAAACAATTTAAAAAAGCAACTAATGCTCTAAGCAAGACTCTAAGACTGCAAATTTAAAACATCTAGATAATATACAACTAACTGTTTAATTACCTAGAACAGATAATATATAAGGTTAGTAACAACTTTAGTTAATCTAATACCTTTGAATAGCTTAGAGTTCTAAAGGCAGTGTTGAGTTTTACACTTTAGACAAAGTCTGTAAGTAATTATTTAATTAAGTCTTAGGGATGAATACAAGAGCAGGGAACTAGAGGGGTAAGTAGTATGCGTCTAGGACCTTAGCTACTTAGGTTGCAAGGAAGAGTATAGAGTAGACTATCTATTTTACAAGCAGGGTAAGATATTCTAATAACAAAGTTAATTAACAAGGTTAAACACAAACTATAAGGGTTATGTTCCTATAGACTATATACTTTAGGGAATACAATACTTGTTAACAAGCAACTAGAGTTAGTCTAATAAAAATGCATAAGGGTGCTTGTAGACAAGCATACTATGTTATGCTTATTAATAAGCAGTTACGTGACATCCTTTGTTTGTTCTGTCCCTCCCTACTGTTTTTTCCTTTAGGATAGAGTTAGGGGTCTTAGTTAGTTAGTACTTAGGTTTGTGCTGTGCCCTAGGGTAGGATTATAACACTATCCTCTCTTCCTCTTTAGTTTGTCCTTAAACTATATAATTGTCTGTTAGAGATTTATATATTCTGCAATCCCTGCATCTAGTAACCTGTAAGTTAAGATATTCTTGTACGCCTACAATATCTGTCTTGTGTTAGAAATTTGTTAAGCTAATACACCTGCTAAAGTCCCTTGCAACTATTGTTTCTTTAGCAGTCACAAGTGCTACATTATGCTAGATAGTCTAAAAGGTCTAAAGTGTGCTAAGTGCACAAAGGCTAGCAAGCTATATGTAAACATGTCTTAGGCGTTGTTAGATAAGACTTGTAAAGAGTACAAGAAAAAGGTAGAAGAAGACAAGTTGCTCCTTGCAACTATAATTGTGTAATTGTTGCGTAATAAGAAAATCCTAAAATAGGCAAATAAATGCATGTAGCAAAAGGCGCTGTATTTAGCAGATAGGATAGTTAAGGCAGGCAAGTTAGACTTAGCTAAGGAGGTTAATCCTAATTGCCCTGTAGCGTCTATTAGTATATGCGCCTTGCTAGCTACCTAGAGTGCTCTAGGTTTAATTAAAGAGTCTGTAGCGAATTATAGTACTTGTGTACTAATTAGCAGCAGTTTGTAAGGTGTGTAGGGGATTCCTACGTGTTTTTAGAGTCTAGATATCCTAACTATTTAACTAGGTATTTTTGCCTAGTGCTATTCCCTTAGTGTGTTATTATTTTTTTAACTTCCCACTTATTGTTAATATTGACTTGGTAGTGAAAGTCTTCCTGAATAGGCGTTCGAGGGTCAGCTAGTTCTAACAAGGATATGTGGAACACTAGGTAGATCTTTGCATCCTTTAGCAGGTTAAGTCTATAGTTAACTAGGCTTATTTGCTTAGAAATATAAAATAGTCTAACTTTAACATAATCTAGTTTTTTTATAGGTCTTTGTATTTAAAGGTTTTTTATAAGGAAATAGACTTTATCCCCCTCCTTTAGCTAAGGTGCTATTTTTCGTTTCTAGTTAACATAAGAGATTGCTTGTTCCTAAGCTTTGCTAATGTTTTCTAGCGTTTTTTTGTGTACTTCCTTTAGTTTCTGTACTAAAGAGATTGCTAACTCTGTTTAGATTAGCGTGTCTAATGCTCTAGTAAAGAGATTTAGGTGTCTTCTATAATTTAAGAAGAACAGCGTTGCGCCTATTACTTCTAATAGCTTGTTGTTGTATGCAATCTGTGCTATAGGCAATAGCAAAACCTAGTTGTTTTGCTGCTAGTTGCTGTATATTCTTAGAAATGTCTCTATAGTCTAGTTTGTACGTTCTGTCTGTCTATCTGTCTGTAGATAATAGGCTGTAGATAGCTTTTTCTTAGTACTAATAGCTGCTAAAAGCGTAGTCTAATAGTTTAACATAAAGAGCTTGTCTCTGTTGCTAATAATTAATTTAGGAATGCTGTAATGCCTAACAACTTAGTCTAGAAATACTTAAGCAAGCTGCTCTGCAGTATAACTGTGTTAGAAGGGTATTATTTCTGCAGCTTTTGTAAATCTGTCTACTACAACAAAGATTAAGTTGTAGCTATATCCTATAATAGGGTCCTTAGAGGTAGGTAGCTGTGTAACAAAGTCTATTGTAATGTTTATCTATAGAGCTGTTAGTAGCTCTATTACTTTTGCTTCTCTGTATTTAGTGTGTGTGCTGTGCTTGTTTCTCTAGCAATCTACATAATCTTTAATGTATTTAGCAACCTTGTCTTTTATGTTTAGGAACTTGTAGTGTTTCTTAATAAGTTCTATTGTTCTTGTAATACTAGGGTGTCTGTAAAGTAGGTTATTATAGTAACTAGCTATAATTTCTTCCTGTAATTCTTCTAGTACTTTAGACAAGATGCGCTGTTCTGCTTAAACCTGCATTATGTTGTTAAGCTGCTGTAATAGTCCTAACAATCTATCCTTGTTAACTCTAAGTATAGCATATTTGTTAATTGTCTTAGTTCCTGCAAGGTTATGTTGTTAATTAAGTGCGTTAGCTCTACTATTGTCCTTTCCTAGGGTGTACAGGATCTTAAACTTGTATTGTCCTAGTAGTTCAGCCTATTAGACCTGTCTCTAGTTAAGTACTTTAGTTGTAGTGAACTGTACTAGATTCTTGTAATCTGTGTAAATAGTAAGGTCTAAGCAACTTTCTGTGTAAACGCGCTAATGTTCTAAGGCAGATACAATTGCTAAGAGTTTCTTGTTATGCATATTGTATTATTCTTTAGGTCCTGTAAACTTGTGTAAGTAGTAGGCAATTAGGTGCTATAAGCCTTCTTGTTCCTAAGTTGCGCATGCTCCTAATACTAAATCTAAGGCATTAGTTTTGAGTTAAAGCAGTTTTCCGCTCTTAAATGTAATTATAGTAGGTGGTTCTACGCATGCTTACTTAAGCAATTAAAATGCATCTTCCTGTGCTTGTTTCTACTTAAATAGTACGTCTTTCTGCGTAAGTTTAGTAAGCAGTAAGGCTCTGCAGGAGTAATCCTTAATAAAGCGTTGTTAAAGTTAATAAACCTAGGAAATTCTTAAATATTCTTAACAGTTTCAGTTGTTAGCTAAACCTTTACTATCTATATCTTTGTTTCGCTTATCTTAACTCTGTATCTTCCTACAATATAGCTAAGGAACTCTACTTTATCCTTATGCTATTTGCACTTCTCTAGCTTTAGCCTAAGGTCTGCTTTTGCTAAGCATTCTAACACTTGTTGTACGTAGACCTTGTGTTCTTCTAGTGTCTTGCTGTATACTAGGATGTTATTAAGGTATGCTACTATAGTAATGTCTAGGTGTGCCCGCAGCATATTGTTAATAAGAGCCTAGCAGACTGCTAGTGCGTTAGTTAGCCTAAATAGTATAACTATATACTTAAAATGTCTATAACAGGTTCTAAACACTGTTTTTTATTCTTTGCCTTTCTTTATATGTATTAGGTTGTATGCTCTGCGTAGGTTAAGTGCAGTAAAGAACTTTACTCCTAATAACTAGTCTTGTAGTTTTGTTATGTTAGGCAGCAGATACTAATTCTTAATAGTAATGTTGTTAAGCTTTTAGTAATTAATGCAAAGTTGTAGTTTGCTGTTTTTCTTTAGTACAAATAGAATAGGGAATCCTACTAGGGATTTAGATTTCCTAATAAATCCTTTTGCAAGGTTCTCCTTAATGTAGTCTCTTAGTATCTTAAGTTCTTTCTTAGATAACTAGTATATTGGCCCAAAGGGTAGTTCTTTCCCTTCCTAAAGCTTAATCTCACAATCCTAAGGTTGGTGCTTAGATAGCGCTTTTGCAGATAGCTCTTTTTTAAACATCTAGGCGTACTAACAGTACACATCTAGTATAGCAGGAGTTGCACTGTCTCTCTCCTTAATTGTTATAGAGGGGCTTTCTAGGTCTATATAATTAACTGCTCTATCTTAGCGCGTCTAATAGTTTAAAGAGATATTGTTAATCTCCTTCTTATCTACTAACTCTGTTGTAGGTTGCGTAGGCTAGCGTGCAGTTATGCTGTATCTGCACTCTTTAAACAAAAGCTGTTAATCTTTCTAATTAATCTGTAGGTTGTGCCTTTATAACTATAGTAATTGTAATATAACATTGTAAGTAGCTGTGCTTAAAACGTCTAGCAATATTAACTTATAGTGTCCTTATATCTAGAGGGGTTAGTACTTAACTTTGTGTATTATAACTGCTTCTCCTAGCATTAGTTCTCTATTAGCTACTTAAAGCTAATACGAGCGTTCCTTGCATAAGGGGCGTAGTCTAGCTAGCTATACTCTGTGTGTAGATACGTAATTCCCTTATGCTCCTAAGTCTAAGAGTGCTAATAGCTTCTTCCTATTTACTACAATAGGAGCTTAATAAGGTTATAGGTCCTAATAGAGTTAATAGCAAGACTCTAGGTACCTTTGTTTGTTCCTCTAAAAAAGACTTGTTGTCTGTTCTAAACCCTTCAAATTCTTTTAAATCGTAGTGTTTCCTGCATGTAGGGTTTAGGCATAACTACTAGTAGTTATTAAAGCAGTTGCTATTAACTAATAGCTGCATTTGCGTTGCTGCAGTTAGGTTGTTGTCTCTAGAAAATATAACGTAGTTGTGTTTGTTAATTAAATAAATGTTACAAAAGTTGTTAGTGCACTTGTACTATTGTACGCAACAGAGGTTGCAAGGTAATAGAAAATAGTGTGCTCCTAACTTGTCTTTGTAGTGTATTGCGCACCTATTATCTCTATATGCAGTCTATAAAAGATTTACATGTTTAGAGTTCTAGGAATCTAGAATGTACTATGTGCAAGGATTAATAGTAGCTAATAGTAGCTAGCTTGTTATATAGTTCTGCGTGTGTTGTAATTCCTAATTACACTAGTTTTCTTCCCTTAGTTTATTGTTAAGTTTGTTAACAAGGCGCTAGCAGTCTGTAAGGTCTTTTTTAAGTCCTTTAATAATTGTGTTAAGGCTATGTCTTAGCCTTACGTGCTTAAGTAGTGGTGTTAGCTAGCATACAAGGGACTAACACATATTGTAATATGCTCTATTGTTTTTATTATGTTCTTGTTGTTGTTAAGTGTAATAGCATCTCTTGTAGCAATGTTAATGTGCTAATCTAGATCTAATCTAAGCTAGGGTCCTTCCTGTTATGTCTAGGAGGTTGTCTATCTTGTTTTAATATTCTTGCAATTTCTTGTAGGGTGTTTCTACGTGCTTAGGAGGTGCAATGTACTCTGTATTATCCTTAGGACTAGACTCTAGGTCTTCTATAAGTTGTCCTACTTCTTTAGTAACTACTTTCTATTTATTACTAGCATCTGTGTCTTTGTAACTATAGGACAGTACATTAACTTGCTAGAGAATCTTGTTCTTTGTACAGCAGTTTCTAGCAAAGTAGCCTGTCTTGCTATAGTTATAATAGGTTTTATTGTTCCTGTTGCTTAAGTTGTTGCTTCCCTTGCTCTTTTTGTTCTAACGTCCTAGTAGGCTTAGTCCTTTGTTAAGGTTTAAGAGGTCTATAGCTTTAGGTCTATAGTATCTACTATGCGTGTTGCTGTAGATGCGTCTACTACTATTAGACTAGTAATTGTTGCAGTTGCCTTAATTTCCTTAGTTTAGGTTGTTGCGCCACTAGTTGCGTAGAGGCAGGCAATTGTTAACCTTAGTTACAACGCGCGCTCTAGGGTTGTCCCTTAATTCTATCTAGAGCTTGTAGAGCTTAACGTTAATACTAATTGCTTTAATAACTAGTTTGTTTAAGGTGTTGGTACTAGCGCTAGTGCGTATTAGTTCTTCCTTAACTTTAGGCTTAAGTCCTTGCTTAAACATAGTTATTAACGCAGTGTTGTCCTATTCTATGTTAGTAGCAAGTTGCTAGAACTTAGTAGCATAGTTAGCTGCAGCCTAAGTTTACTTAATGCGTTAAATGTTGCATTGTGCAATAGCTGGTTTGTTTAAGACTCTAAAGATTAGTTTAACTATCTTTATAAATTTATTAAAGTTATTAAACTAGGCTAAGATTTTGTTAGGACACTTGTCTAACATAGCATTCTAAAGGAATAGCTTAATCTATTTAAATGCGTTGCTGCGCATGTAGCTTGCAGCTAACATAACACGCTTTGCCTTAGGGATCTTGCTTCCTTAAAACTTAAAGAACAAGTTAAACTAGAGGAGCTAGTTGTTAAGCTTGCTTTGTTCGCTATTGTAAGTGTTAGGCTTAGCGACATTTATAGTGCTGTTTGTAACAGGAGCATCTATATTAATATTGTTTAAGCTAGAGCTGCTAGGAGTAGCACAGTTTCCTAAAGTACTTATCTTAGGGGTGTTCAAAATGTTAAGTTTTACACTTTAGACAAAGTCTGTAAGTAATTGTTTAATTAGGTCTTAGGGATAAATATAAGAGTAGAGAACTAGGAGGGTAAGTAGTATGCGTCTAGGACCTTAGCTACTTAGGTTGCAAGAAAGAGTATAGAGTAGACTATCTATTTTACAAGCAGGGTAAGATATTCTAATAACAAAGTTAATTAACAAGGTTAAACACAAACTATAAGGGTTGTGTTTCTATAGACTATATACTTTAGGGAATACAATGCTTATTAACAAGCAACTAGAGTTAGTCTAATAAAAATGCATAAGGGTGCTTATAGACAAGCGTACTGTGTTATACTTGTTAATAAGTAGTTACGTATGTTATGCTTGTTAACAAGCAGTTACGTGACATTCTTTGTTTGTTCTGTCCTTCCCCACTGTTCGTTCCTTTAGGATGGAGTTAGGGGTCTTGGTTGGTTGGTACTTAGGTTTGTGCCGTGCCCTAGGGCAGGATTGTAATAGGCAGCTGCAGAAATAGGTACTGCAAAACTGTCTAAGTACTATTTAAGAACAGGTAAGAGTTAAGGTTTCTTGTTTAACTATGCAACCCTCTTAGATCTAACGCAGAAGCTTACTGCGTATAAGGTAAAGTTATTATAGTTAGTTATTACAGTTCTCTACTAACTGTCTACTTAGGACAAATTCTAGGCCCTCTAAGACAAACACATATACTAAGACTAATTCTTTAACTATATAGCACGTTATAACAGCGTTAGTCCTAGTAGCTCTATAGCAGCACAAAACACGCCTACTTAGCAATTTAGAGAAAATAATTAGTTCTAAAGGCTAGCAACAACTACCTAGTAGGCTAGCAGGAGCTTCTTAAGTTTAGGTTTATCTAATAAGGGTACGTGTTAAACTTAGCAGGAAGGTAAGGCCTATCTTAGCACTCCTCCTATTTAACTAGTAGAAAACTTCAATCTGCTAGATAGTAGAAGAAGAATACTTTAACTTACCTACAGCTTGCTTGTGTAGTAAAAGATGTACTTACAGTACTACTTACAAAAGTAGGAGTTAAGCAAGTGTTTAACACTGCAAGAGATGTAATTAGAGATTAACAGCGTAGGCTTAAGGCTATAAAGATACGCTAGATTATAATTCTTAAGGATTATTTCTCTCTAGCGCAGCAGTAAGAGGGGAAGAAGGAGGAAGCAGGCCCTAAAATAGATAAGGTAGAGGATCTTTTTAAGCTACCTGCTTGTCCTAGTGCAGATACAGAGAATTGCCCTAGTGTAGATACAGAGGTTTGTTTAAGTAAAGATACAGACAATTATACTAGTAAAGATAAAGAGGTTATAGAGGTAGAAGATAATAGTAGTAGTGCTAAGGAGGAGCCTCTAGTAACACTATCTTAGCAAGAAGCAAGACCTTAAAAAAGAGCTAAGCTAATGCAGTACTAGTAAATCCTAGATTTATAGTTGTAATAAATAGTTGTTATAACTACTTCTCCCTATAACTATAATAAATAGCTGTTGTAACTATCTCTTACTCTCTCTATAACTGTAATAAATAGCTGTAATAACTATCTCTTACTATAATATTATAGATAGCTATAATAACTATCTTACTACTTATGTTAGTTGTATTTGTTTAACGCTAGAACTATAATAAGTGCATTACTAACTTCTACTCTAGTCTACCCTACTCTACTCCTACTACTAGTCTGTGCAGCCTCTACTCTGCCTCTACTCCTAGTCTGTGCAGCTCCTACCCTACCCCTACTATACCCTGTGGTACGCCGTACCTATTTGCCAGCGTAGCTAAGGGTTATATAGAGGCTCTCTATAGCCTTCTACCTCTAAACTAATAGAAGTACTAAATGTATAAACTCTGTAGTAGAGGCCTACTTAAGAGCCTAAATTAACTAGGCTTAGAATAATTAGTCTGCATAAGTACTAGTAGCTTATATTGCTATTAAGGGTTAGGTAGCTATATCTACTAGCTTTAGCTCTTTCTTCTTCTAGCATAGTTATAATATAGACCTAGTCTAGATAGACCTAGACTTAATAGTAGAGTTATTGCACAGGTATGCAAGAGAACCTACTAGAGCTACAGCAAGTATAGTATAGAAGTTTATTAAAATAGTTAACTTTGTTAAGGCCTAGATAGTAAAGGCTTAGTAGATACAAGAACAGCAAGCTAACACATACTAAAGAGAAGCTCCTTAACTAAAGGTTAGAGACAAAGTCTAGCTAAAGCTAGGAAACTACTTCTTAAACAGCTAAGCAAGCTAGAAGCTAGATTAGAAGAACTAGAAGTATATAGTTGTAGAGGTTATCTCTCTACACAATGTTAAGCTAAACATTAATAGTAAAATCTACCTTGTATTCTATATTAACTAGCTTAAGTTATGCCTACAGAACCTTCTTTATAAACAATTAAACAATAATCTCTAGCCTAGCTCCCTAATTATTAAAAACAACAATAGCATGTTCTTTAAGAAATAGAAAGTTAACTCTATCTATAGGGAATAACAGTCTAGAAGAGGGAGCAAGAGACGCAAATACCTAGTATAATAAGAAGGCTATGCTAGTAAAACATAGGAAAGGGAGGACGTTTGCAAAGACCTAGAGGCCTTAGATATATAGTTGTCTATAACAAGAGATAGAAGAGATAGAAATAGGAACTTGCCCCTAGGATTCTAGTTAGAATTCCTAGAGGGGAATAATTAGCTCTCTTACTCTTAAGAGGGGGAAGAGAGAGAGGGTTAGAAGAGGAGACATGCACAAGCAAAGAGGAGAGATACTAGTTATTAAGAACATTATTTACTATATTAGCCTATCCTAAAGAATAGGCTATACTAGGTAGGTGCTATATTGTTACAAAGGAGAAGAAGCTGTAAGACTAGGTATTATCTAGCTAGAAATCCTAAACACTACAGATAAGAGAAGACTTAGGCACTACTTTTAGCAGAACCTCTACTACTACTATTATTCTTGTTACCTGCAGCAGCGTTAGTAATATTCTTAATAAGCACTTAGGCAAAGTCCTTATATCTAGTAGTAAAGGGGATCTTAAGATGTGTGCAAAGATTAGCTTTAAAGTAAATAAAGTGTGTAAGTAGTGTTAAGTTAATAGTAAGCTATATTAAGCAAGGAATTAGCAAATACCTCTAAAAGCAGGTAAAAAAAGAGAGAAATAACTTACTAGAGTCTTAGCCTAGACTACTACTTTCTAAGTAGTAATAGCAGTGCGCTCTGCAAAGACTATAGTAAGAAAAGGATAAGCCTTAACCTTATTAACCTTAGTCTTGTAACTAGTAGTAGATAAGCAAGTGTTAGACTAGGATACAAGATTAGTGTAACGCAGAAAGTTCTTACACTTCTTAAGATCTGCTTAGACTACGCTGGCAAATGGGTACAGCGTACCACAGGGTATAGTAGGTGTAGGGTAGGGGCCGCACGGACCAGTGGTAGGGGTAGGGGAGGGGCCGCACAGACCAGTAGTAGGT
>SATY01000749.1:0-18634 GCA_004335155.1 Ascochyta viciae
TACAGCAAAAAGCACTAACTAAAACAAGCCTAATCCCTCTGCCTGTAGCACTAAAATTGTGACATATATATTGCAACAAAAGTTTATTAAGAACCTAGTCTAGGAACGCATCCTATGTAACGCTAGAGCTAGAGTGACTTAGTAAGTTAAATGTTAGGTAACTCCTAATAAATCTAAGAGTTAACAGCGTACCTTAGTAGGCAAGTAAGACTTAACATCTACCTACTAGTTAGGGACTAGAATCTCTAGATTTATAGGTTAGTAGGTTAAGGGGTTAGTGTCTACTAACTGTAGGCAATAACCTCTTAACTAGAAAACACTAGTCTATTTTGTAAGAGAGACCTCTAGTGTACTAAAAGGGTTAATAACCTAGCTATAAGACCTTAATCCTATGCCTATAATATTGTACACATCTACCTCTTTAACTACTCTAAGCAATATGTTATTTAAAAGAATTCCTAATAAGAGATACTAGCTTCCTTTACATGCCCTAAGCCCTAGAATAACACTAAGACCTAGACTTCTCTAATACTAGTAGCGTAAAAGCATGCCCTAAGCATGCCTACTTAGTACTATTACGCCTATTAATAATAAGACTCTATATTAGGAATGTAGTATTAATTATATATAACCTCTCCTTATTAATAGCATCCTCTGCTGCTAGTTTAATATTAATAAAGCAATAAGAGTATATATGTTTAGTTAGCGCGTCTTGTTAGCGCTTACTTTAATAACACTAGAGCAGGCTACCTAAGCTATAAGATAAAATAGGACTATTCTAGGTATTCTTTTTATAGGCTTCTTTAAAGGAGTAGGTTTACTAGTCTTTAGAGAAGTAGAAACTGCGCAAGGCATAGAGTAGCTTAGGTTATTGCTTATAAAGTAGTTAATAGTTAGTTATTAACAATAGAGTTGTTGTAAGTGTAAATAAATAGCACTGCTGCTATACAATCAAGTCTAGGGTCTGTAGAATAATAATAAATAGACATTGTTGTTTAGAAGACTTAACTTCTAGGGAGTGTAAGGCGATACTGTTGCTGTCATTGCTGTTGTTTATAGCACTGTTGCAAATGTATTAGACAAGTCTCCTCCCAAAATCCAGCTACAAAATTGAGACACAAAACGGCTAAGGGCCGGAATAAACACTCTATAAACCTTGCTAAACACTGTTTCTCTACTCTATTTATATAGGCAGTTTTATTCCTTCTATTAGCAATCTAGGAAGTAAAGAGGCGTAACCTACTTTATTTTTCTTACTTTCTACTACTTACTTTCTTTACTTAAACCTCTACTTACTTTCTTTACTTCTACTTCCACTTCTTACAAACTACAATGCAGTAACTAAGCTAACAAAGTAGTGATATACAAGGTACCAAGTTCTTTAGGTAGAAGAGTAGGAAGATAGCACAATATTTTACAACTACTTAATTTTCCCTACTGTCCTCTACTTACCTCTCTTTACCTAACTGTTTTTAAGTGTACTACGTACTCTATCAATAACTAGAGAAACTAGCTTTTGTAGTAAGATAGAGAGAAGGAGGTATCTACAAGTAGCAGCTATTGCAGTAATTAATAGGAGGTCTACTGTTAGTACCAATCTTTTCTAGTTTTCTTTTTCTTGTTCTGATTGCAAGTTTGGGTTGATTGATAGATGTACAAATAGATAGATGAATACAGAGTCGAGCGCTTCGACTGTTAGTACCGCGCACTATTGCTACCATCATCGCTAGTTCAACTCTCGGATATACACACGCCTAGCAGCAAAACAAAACCAACATTTTATACACGCACTACAGCAAAAATCGATCGGTCCACCGCCCCTTGCCCTTGGCCCCTGCGGCCTTGTTCTCACTCCCGACAAAGGCCTTCTCCTCGTCCTCCCACTTCTTGCGCTCGACTCTCCTGCGCGCGCTGTAGGCCCTGCTGAAGCGCCAGGCTTCGGTGTCGGCGAGGTTCCAGCGCTCGACGGCGTCGACGATGCCGCGCATGAAGCGGTCTTTGCTCTGGATGGCCTCGCGGGCTTTGGTTAGGCGGCTCTTTTCTTTTTCCGTCCAGATGCTGTCGGGGATGTCGATGCCCTGGATGGGCTGGGGGAAGGCGGGGCGCGGGAAGAGGATGAGTTCGGATGCTTCGCTCGGGCTGGTGGGTTCTTTGGTGGGGGAGGAGTGGGTGGGCAGCTCGAAGCCGAAGATCCAGTCTAGGTCGTCTTTGGTGGTGCGCTCGGCGGTGAGCCAGAGCGTGTGTGATGGCTGGGAGGCGACGAGCTCTTTGAACTGCATGAGGCGGTAGCTCTCCGAGTGCTCGGTGCCGATGGATTTGCGGGTTAGTGTGTTGATCCACAGATCGCGTTTGGCGTTGTTGCGCAGGAAGCTGACGTCGAGGTTGTCGCGCGTGTAGTGCAGCGAGTTGATGGTGTAGGGGTGCGGGACAGTGCCGATGGTGAAGAAGTTGGTGGTGTTGACGAATTCCGGGAACAGCTGGAGCTTGGGCGCGTTCTTGGTGCTGCAGGGCACGCACTTGGGGCGGTTCGGAGGACACGACTTGGGCATGGGCGAGGCGGGGCATTGGGTCAGGTTCCTGGCGATGTCGATGGAGGGCTCGATCAGAGAGGTGGTGTGCTCGGGGAGGGGCTGGGCCAAGGCCAGGCCTTCGGGGTGCAGCTCCTGGAAGGTGAGGTGGAGATGGGCGTTGACCAGACTGGCGAGCAGCGTCAGGCCCTCGGCTTGGGTGGTGTTGGTCAGCTTATCGGCAATGGTTTTGTACGACCTTGTGATGACGTCGGTGCTGTAGTAGGCGATGCCGTTCGCTTTGACGTCCTTGTTGATGTCGGAGGGGGCGAGGAGGTTGACTACGGCGCCGCCTTGTTTCGTGGCCGTGGCGGCGATCTTGTCGGTGTTTGCTGTGAAGTTCTTCAGCAGCTGGCTGTTGACGAGCTTCTTGATGGCACCGTCGACGGCGGCGTGGTCGCCAAAGAAGAGGCCGCTGTTCAGGCCGTCGACGCGCGACAGCAGGGGGTACTCGTGGCGGCGCAAGAAGCTCAGCATGGGGTTGTCGTAGCCGGCCATGGGCAGGGCCAGCGAGTTGGCCAGGATGCCTCCGCCCATGTTGGCCCAGGCCAGCCAGCGCATGATGTCGACGTCGACCTTTGCGTCGAGCTTCATGCGCTGGAAGAGCGGGTACTGGGGGTGCTGCATGGCCTCTGCGCGCGACAGCACGACGGGCTTGAAGCCGTGGGCCCACCAGGCGCGTCGCCAGGCCAGGACCAGGCGGTTCTCCGCGTCGGCGACGGCCGGGTCCTGCTTCTTGCGGGCATTGTAGTACGTGTAGATGGGCGGGCGTGGGCGCAGCGGGGGCAGCAGGGCCGTGTTCTCGTCGAGGGTGACGGTGGAGGAGAAGGGGTTGCGCCACTTGAAGTCGGTCAGCCACTCGAGCTTGCCGTAGACGCTGGCGGCGGTGCTGTTGGGCTGGAGGGCGGGCCTGGGGGGCTTGTGGACGGCGGGGCCGAAGGGGTTGGGGACGGCGGGGAGGGTGCCGACGTCTGGCAGGTGAGGGTTCTTGACGGCCTCGGCGACCGACTCGTAGGTGGGCAGGTCGGCGGTCGAGGGCGGGCCGTTGAGGGTGAGGGTGACGAGCAGGAGCACGACGACGGCGAAGAGGGCCTGGAACCTGCGCGGGGGCATTTGCAGCCTGACGGGGCGGCCGAAGAGGGTGTGCTGCACCGGCATTGTGTGTTGGGGGGAGCCAGAGACGATGGTTAGGGCGACATGGGGTGGGAGTGGAGGAGTGGGTGGGAGTGGAGGAGTGGGTGAGAGAATGGAAGAGCAGGTGTCAGTCTGTATGATAAACGCTCTACAGGAGGCAACAGACACACAGACAAGACCAATTGGTGGCACAGACAGACACTAATGAGGGACAGACAGACACTAATGAGGGACAGACAGACGTGAACGAGGGACAGACACACGCAGACGAGGGACAGACACACGCAGACGAGGGACACACACGCAAATGAAGCCGTCTCACACGAGCGACGTTTCTCCCATCCAAGCGTGACGCGTCGCACAGCCATGGCCGACGTGGGACCGCGACAGGTGCCGTGCGCCGCTAGCATGCATTTGTACTGCAACAGCATAGGGCTGAAGACTAGAGTCCCCAGAATTTTGGTGCGGGACCCAAGCCGATACCGCATGAGTCGAATGGAGAATCGTCCAATCTCTCCCCTCTGCGTCATTCCTGCTTCAAGCTCGGTTTTGTCTAGATTTTTTTCTCCTATACCGACTCACAGAGGAATGCACTCGGATTTCTCCTAGACTACCCCGCCTTGCATCTTCTATAACCACCGCCCCCAGGCTGGATGGACTCGATGGGCACCCCCACCAACCCACCCACACCGAGCTCCCCTCCGCCATTGCACCCGACCATGGGCTCCACCACCCAGCCAGACATTCCAGACCCCACCGCCGACCTTCACTGGTCCGACTTCAAGGGTCCCATCCACGAAATCTTCGCTGCCAACGCGCGCAAGCACCCCGACCGCCGATGCGTCGTCGAGACAGCGACCAGCACGACACCTGAGCGCGCATTCACATACAAGCACATCTTCGACGCCGTCTCGGTGCTGTCACACCACTTTGTCCAGAGCGGCATCCAGCGAGGCCATGTCGTCATCATCTTCGCCCACCGCGGCGTCGACCTGGTAGTAGCCATCATGGCCGTCCTGGCGGCAGGCGCCACCTTTTCCGTCCTCGACCCATTGTACGTCTGGCCTACCCACTCCAGCCCTCACAGTCTGCGCAGTACTGACCACACCCCAGATACCCCCCGGACCGCCAATGCATCTACCTCCAAGTCTCCCAGCCGCGCGCCCTCGTCGTCATCAACAAGGCCACACAGGAAGCAGGGCCCATCTCCGACCAGGTGCGCCAGTACATGGCAGACAACCTGCAGCTGAGGACAGAGGTCCCCGCCCTCGAGCTCAAGGACGACGGCTCCCTGGTCGGCGGCGCCAAAGAGGGCAGGGACGTCCTGCACGGGCAGCAGAACACCAAGGCAGAGCTGCCCGGCGTGCTCGTTGGCCCTGACTCGACACCCACACTGTCCTTCACCTCTGGCTCCGAAGGAAAGCCCAAGGGAGTCAAGGGACGACACTTCTCCCTCACCCACTACTTCCCCTGGATGGCAGAGACATTTGGACTGTCTGAAAACGACAAGTTCACCATGCTGTCTGGCATCGCCCACGACCCCATCCAGCGAGACATCTTCACCCCGCTCTTCCTCGGCGCCCAACTGCTCGTCCCCAGCAAGGAGGACATCCAGCACGAGAAGCTCGCCGAGTGGATGCGCAAGTACGGCGCCACCGTCACCCACCTGACCCCAGCCATGGGCCAGATCCTCGTGGGCGGCGCTTCGGCCGTCTTCCCCGCCCTCCACCACGCTTTCTTCGTCGGCGATCTGCTCATCAAGCGCGATGTCAGGAGACTGCAGGCCCTCGCCCCCAACGTCCGCGTCGTCAACATGTACGGCACCACCGAGACACAGCGCGCCGTCAGCTACTACGAGGTTCCCAGCGCCACCGAGGCCCCTGACTTCCTCGACACCATCGGCGAAGTCGTCCCCGCCGGCCGAGGCATGAACAACGTGCAGCTGCTGGTCGTCAACCGCGAAGACCGCAACAAGATGTGCGCCGTGGGCGAGAGCGGAGAAATCTACGTGCGCGCCGGTGGTCTCGCCGAAGAGTACTTGGGTCTGCCGGACATGACGGCATCCAAGTTTGTCGAGAACTGGTTCGTGGACCCCAACAAGTGGGTGCAACAAGACAAGCAGCGCGTGGAATCCATGAGCGCAGCCGAGCCGTGGCGGGAATTCTACAACGGTCCGCGTGACAGGCTCTACCGCTCTGGAGATCTCGGTCACTACGGCCCGGATGGCAACGTCCACTGCACAGGACGCGTCGACTCCCAAGTCAAGATCCGTGGTTTCCGCATCGAGCTCGGCGAGATCGACTCCCACCTGTCTGCCCACCCCTTGGTCCGCGAGAACGTCACGCTGCTGAAGCGCGACGCCTACGAGGACCAAACCCTCGTCAGCTACATTGTCCCGGAGATGAAGCGATGGCACGATTGGCTGGAGGAGCGTGGGGCGAATGAAACCTCCACAGAAGAGACGGACATGGTGGCCATGCTCAAGCGCTTCAAGTACCTGCGAGACGACGTGCGCGAGCATCTGAAGAAGAAGCTGCCCTCCTACGCTGTTCCTTCTGTCATCGTTCCTATGCTGCGATTCCCTCTGAACCCCAACGGCAAAATCGATCGCCCAGCTCTCCCCTTCCCGGAACCTGCGCAGATCGCTGCCGCCGGTGCCAGACGCCCATCTCAGCTCGGCCAAGCGCTGACGCCCACCGAGCAGAGGATGGCTGAGATCTGGGCCGAGCTCCTCAGTGATCGCGGTGTGACAGCCGACAGCATCAACGGTACTGATTCTTTCTTCGACCTTGGTGGCCACAGCATCATTGCTCAGCAGCTCCTGTTCAAGATCCGCCAGGAATGGAAGGACATTGACGTACCCATGACAACCATCTTCCAGTACCCCACACTGCGCGCATTCTCAGCAAACATCGATCAAGCAAACGATCCCATTGGTCTGCGTCTGGACACCGCAGAGGCCATCGAGGACGACCCAGAGGACGAGGCGTACTCGGCCGACGCCAGAGACCTCGCTGCGCAACTCAGCGATTTCAAGACGAGAGAACCGCTGAAGCCTGGCGAGGACGTCCACACCTTCCTCACCGGTGCTACCGGGTTTTTGGGGGCCTACATCCTTCGCGATCTCCTCTCGCGACCCGGCAAGGTCACCGTCCTCGTCCGAGCCAACGACATCGACGGAGCGCTCGACCGCGTGCGCAAGACATGCGAAGCGTACGGCATCTGGGATGATAGCTGGGTGAGCCGCCTTGAACCTCTCGTTGGAGATCTCCAGAAGCCAAACTTCGGACTGGCGCCCAACACATGGAACCTCCTTTGCGATTCCGTCGATGTCGTCGTCCACAACGGCGCCCTCGTGCATTGGGTGCTGCCCTACTCCCGTCTGCGCGGCCCCAACGTGGAATCCACCATGACCGCGCTCGCCCTCTGCTCCACTGGCAAAGCCAAGAACTTCGGCCTCGTTTCCTCCACATCAGTTCTCGACACCGACTACTTCGTCAAGCTGTCTGAGAACTCGCTGGCAGAAGGCGGCACCGGCGTTCTGGAAGAGGACGACCTGGAAGGCGCACGCAAGGGCCTGGGAACAGGATACGGCCAGTCCAAATGGGCTGCCGAGTACATCACCCGCGCGGCTGGCAAGCGCGGTCTCAGTGGGTGTGTAATCCGTCCTGGCTACGTTCTTGGAGACCCGGAGAACGGCACCACAAACACCGACGACTTCCTCGTCCGCATCCTCAAGGGCTGCATCCAGCTCAAGTCGCGCCCGGAGATCAAAAACACGATCAACATGGTCCCTGTCACACACGTCGCACGCGTCGTCGTGGCATCAAGCTTCAACCCGCCCATCGAGCCTCTCGGCGTAGCGCAGATCACCTCGCACCCGCGCATCACGTTCCAGCAATTCCTCTGCTCCCTCGAATCATTTGGGTATAACGTCCCCGAAGTGCCCTACTCGACCTGGAAGAACAACATGGAAGCCTACGTCGCCGACCGCAGCGGCACAAAAGAAGAAAACGCACTCCTCCCACTCTACCACTTCGTCACCGGCGACCTACCCGCCGACACCAAAGCCCCAGAGATGGACGACCGCAACGCAGCCAAGGCGCTCAAGGCAGACGAGAAATGGACCGCCCAGGACTGGAGCGCTGGAGCCGCCGTAACAGAAGACACAGTCGGCGTGTACATCAGCTACCTCATCGAGCTAGGTTTCATGCCCCAGCCCGAGAAGAAGGGGCTCAAAGAGTTGCTCGCGAGCAAGCTCACCGACGCGATGAAAGAGACGCTCAAGACGGTCGGTGGACGACGCGGTGTATAGATTATCGAAGTCCGTAGTTCGTTACGTTACAATGTTTTCTGTAACCAAGGAAACTTCACAAATCCCACAACAATTTACATTAAACTCTCAACATTAGGTACTTTGCCCAAATCACATCCTACTTCCTTTTTCAACTCGCTGTTCACCTTACTCACTATCACGCACGCACGATGGAAATAGAATCATAGTGATAGGTAGTACAACGCTCTTCTACAAAGATACCTTGTTGAATATTCATCTTGCTCTCTCTCTCTCTCTTTCTCTCTTATACCCACGTCAACTAACTAGCCTCCCGCTACTTGTTGTCTTACTAAGCATCCTACTCTGTCTACTACGTGTCCTTGTTTACAACTAATATCAGCTTAGATGGAAATGTACCTGCGTTTATTTACTCTGTATACCCTACTTTTAGGGAAGTAGTGTGGTTCTGGGTTCTGTTGGTAGATAGATGGATAGATAGATAGATGAATTAATAGTTAGGTTTCTTAGGTTAGGTTGGAGTAGAGGTGTTGGTAAACTACTGTGTAGTACAGTATTTTGTAATGTAGTGTAGTGTAGCATCATCAACTTACCCCACCAAACCTCAACCAAGTCCTTCCTCGTTCCATTCCATCTCAATTGCACGACCAGAGTTTACATTTATTTTATTATTTATTTGTTCACTCTCTCACTTACTCACCTACGCTTCCCTCTCCCTCTTCATCGCAGATACGTGCGTTTCTGCCCTACTGCGTCTCGATAGCTTGGCTGCGCGGGTTGGTGCCTTCTTTCTCCCCGGCTGTTGTGCATTGCAGTCGTCGGGATTGGTGGGTTGGGTGGTTTCTGTATGGGTTGGTTGGCGGGTACTGATACTGCTCCTACTACCCCTCCTGTTGTGGACTGGGCTGGCGTGGGCGGGATTGCGGTCAAATAGCGTTGTTTACCGAGCGAGATAGTCACCTTTGAGGTGGTTTGTTGGTGTAGTCTCGTTGTGGTCTCGCAGTCCTCGTTTCATCGTTCTATTGATATGGTTAAGTCTCGATCATCGGCACATCTTGATTGGTACCTCTGTGAAGTAATAACTGGGCATTTGATCGGGTTGAGCGGTGAGGGCTGGGTTGGGTGGTGGAAGGGATAGGGGTGTTGGGAGGTGAAGGACGTTTTTTGTCGAGGGAAGATGTGCGTTGCTTTCCTGTAGGCATGGCTGCAGGACTACCGTTGGTGTGGTTTGTTGATCTGCGGTTCACGAGGGGCTGGTTGCGATGGGGGTGATGTCGCTTTTTGCGAGGACAACCTCGGGATGCTCGCACAGTTGACAGTCGAGCTAATCTCGGTCCGTCGTTTGCTGTAGTTGTGATATTCAAACAGTCAAGCTCCCTCAACTGCCTCAATCTCACGACTACAGCGAATGATGGACCGAAATGATGCGAACATCCCAGCGCCTTGCAGGCGGGTTACCCGCCAGCCACACTGCCACGTGCCTGTCGTCTCCCAGAAACCGATCCTGCTGCGCCCTTGCAGAGCACTGTGCGAGCATGCATGTCGGCCGATACGGTATGGCGTGGTTCGCTCACGCACGTCGTGGACGTCCCAGACAATGGCTTTGTAACGGTCAGCAACGGGGTTGCAATCACTTGATGGAGCAAAAGCATCAAAATTCGCCAGAAGCAGCAATGGCTCAACGGACCAACAGCGCCACGGCCCGAATGCGGGGATCGAAACAGCATGACACCAAAGTGTGGGGAAGGCGTTCACAGTAAATTGCGAGGGGCGCATTGACCCGAGTAGGTTCGGATGCATGTCACTTTTCGGCCACTCAGTATATCGCTGACCCTTGCGCAACCCTAATACTGGCTGCCGTGGCTCCACAGCCCAAGCCGATCCCTGTGGCCAACGGCTTGGGCGCGAACCAAGTCACCGCCGGGAGAGCACCTAGACTACGACCGCATCACCAGAGTAATTTCTCCTTGCGGCCATCCGAACAAAGCAAGCCCCTCGTCCATGCCGTTCAAATACAATTTCGTGGCCCGCGACTGCCCCTGCCATGAAACCATGCCTTCTGGTCTTTGCTTCACATTTGCTTCTTTCATCTCGCAATGACGCCTACATCTCCCCGCAACTTTGTCCTCGTCTTGGAACTCTTCGTGATCCTAGCGCGATGCGCACGTCTCGACTACAGTGGTGAAGCGCTCACCACTCGCTTCTGGGACTGCTGCAAGCCGTCTTGTGCATGGAAGGGCAAGGCGTCTGTGTCCAGTCCCGTGGGCTCTTGCACTGCCGACGATAAACCTATTGATATTGACGCCGGTACCGGATGCAAAGGCGGCACTGCGTTTGCATGCTCTCAGCAGCAGCCTTGGGCCGTCAACGACACGCTTTCGTATGGGTTTGCAGGCGTCTTCATCACTAAAGATGTTGTAGGTGTCCCAACAGAAGACGCATGGTGTTGCGCATGCTACCAACTCGACTTCACCAGTGAGCCCTTACGAGGGAAACGAATGATCATCCAGGCGTCAAACACAGCCTACGACATCAACACTGCAAACCGGTTCACACTAGCCGTACGTTTACTGGAAAACCGTCCGTAAAGCGAACACTGACCACCCTTAGGTCCCCGGCGGAAACACTACCTCAGTCGACGGCTGCACAACACAATACGGCGTCTCGCAATCCGTCTTCGGTCGCGACGGCCTCGGCGTCACCACAGTAGAAGACTGCCAGAATCTCCCCTCCCCGCTCCAACCCGCATGCAGATGGCGTTTTGACTGGCTACAAGATGCCATGTTCCCTACGTAAGTACCGCCTCATGAAGTGTTGAACCCCGACTCCAACACGTCACAGCGCAAATTTCAAACGCGTCGTCTGCCCCGCCGAACTCACAGCCAAAACGGGCTGTGTGCGCAGCGACGACAGAGCACTAGCTGAGCAGATCTCCGGCAACGGAACATTGACGACGAAATCGTCTGCTTCACGGACGAGCCTTCCGGGGTTAGGTACGGTTGTTTTTGTCGCTGGGTTGCTAGGCTGGGGTTTCGGTTTCGCTGTGCTGTGAGCGTTGACTGAGCTCGTGAATGAACGGATGTATGTACCTAGTTTCCCACGATGAAGATGCACATCACGGGTGGTTGGCTTTGGGTATGCAAACCACCGTCTCTGGACCTTTCGTGAAGCCATGTCGCGAGGTTGAGTCTAGATGTAGCGCATTTTCAAAAAGAGGAAATTTTGTCTCATCTCACCTTCTTGTTCTATTCATCAAGAGAGGCGCGGAATCTGTAAAACAACCCCTTCAATTTGGGAATCGCACTTTGAGTACGCCTTGCAGCGCTATGTTTTTCTCTTTTAAACGCTGCAAAATTCAAGCTTGTAGCTATATCAGACGCTCCATCACCTCAGCTCCTATCCACAAACAAACATCCACGTACAAAAACTCACTTACCCACATGACCACCCAATTTCCCTCCCTCTCTATTTGTCCATCCCTCCACCCAGCCAACCAGCTAACAGCTAGTCGGCTAGTCACCCGTTAGTTCTCTTCAGGAGCGGACACCGCCGGGCCTCTAACTGGTTAGGGGGGTTACTTTATCCATATCACCCGCGGGCGCTGACGGGGCGGATAGATTGCTCGCACGGCAAGAATGTCACGCGTCGGTACGCTGCGTGGCGTTACAGATGGGATGCGGATAGTTGTCAGGCTGGCATCGGACGGTTGTTGGGTGCATGGTGGGTTTGCGTGAAGTAGGACGAAAGACGGATGTGAGATTGTTGCAGATGAAAGATCACTTCGCGAGGAAGTTTAAGTAGAGGGGTTTTTGTCTTTTTGCAAAAATGGGAGATGCGCGCTGTGATGCATTTTATTTGTGTTGAGTACTCGTTGTGTGTTTATCCACTTGCTAACGCTCTTGCTAGTCTACTTTACTGAGCTTCGATGTTGCTGCTATACATTTGCGTGGTTTCTGTGAATGCTTGTCTTGCATGCTATCGTCTTAGAAGTTCCCAATCAAGCCCAGTCTTTATTCGATCCTCGAGTGCAAACTCCCCCGTTCTTTGCATTCAAAGTCCCGCTCAGTAGGAGAAATCGTTTCGTCACGCCTCTGCGCATTCAATTTTTGTTTACACACGCCAAGTGCCCTCCAAATCCGAACAAAGAAACTCTGTCCCCAGCATCGGGATAGCGTGATCCTCTTTCTCCAATCCCCTCGTTCTGGATACCCCAATCCAGAAAGCCCTTACCCCAACATCGCTCCATCATTGAAGGACTAGTCTCGAGCAAGGTGCTTCTTACCCCTTCATCAAGATAGTCCTCCAACGCCCTCAGCACAGTCTACGCAAGGAGACGAGATCCCAAATGCAAATACACCGAACCGGGCAGTCCATACTAACCCAACACCATACCTGCGAAGAACGGATGTGCACACCTTGGACATTGCGCTTGAACAAGGAAAGTACCGAGCGATACCGAGAGAAGAGTCTAGACTAGGAAACTCCTGCAAAGCCACGTGAATACCGGGTTTTACCCCGGGTTTCGCTACTGGGGTGCGTCGTGTGCAGAAGCGGGAACCGCGGGCCTCAGCGCCGGTTGGCCTCATATTGCGGGTGTGACGGGCACCGATCAGCAGTGATCAGCGCCAGGAGCGTGCCGTGCCGCACGAATATGCTGGATGGGTGAAGAGAGGCAAAGTGTTGAGGTAGACAGCGTATGGGGGTAGGTTGAGCGCTTCGAGCACAAAGTAAGGAGATGCATAGGGAGGAATTGCATAAGAGTGTATAGATTCTCGTTGAATGCCTACTCAGTGATTGTGGTATGGCCATATCTCCTCGTCGAAATCAAACTCCTCGCCATCCAGTGCGCTTCTCATTCGCACTTGCTCCAGCGGCTGGATCTCGCTCAAGGGCCTCAGAATTCCAAACGGCTCGGTCGGCTTCAGTGTCGGACTACTTCGTTTTGCATGTAAAACCGAGCTGTCCCACTGTTTCGACTCCCTGTTCGATGACCCCAGCGCAGAGCCGATGAGCGTGGGCGCGCTGCCAATGCTGGTCACTGTTTCCCTCATGTTTGCTTTCTCACATGCATCAGCCGAATCGTAGCAGTCGGCGCTCGAGCGCCGCGAGCGAGAGAGATAGGCGCTCAATTTGCGACTCCCAAAGCCTGGACTTCGCTCTGGCCGCTGCTTCGATTGTTCCGGTGTCGCTAGGCTGGATGAGAAGTCATCGATACAGGGAAGCAGCCTACGCATCATGGGATTCCTGTGCACTTTCCGATGTGCTTTTTCGGACAAATTCGATCGCTTCCTCAGCGGTACTGGTCGGTCTTTGCGCTCTGTTGGTGCTGCCTTCGTTCCTCGAAAGTCGAACACCCAGCGTGTGACGAGGCCGCGAAGGATGGGGATATTAGCTACGGTGATTGCGACGTTGTTTTCGATGTGATTGATGCAGTAGTCGATGGGATAGGTCCAGTCCGGAATATAGAGGGTGTAGAGGCGGTCACGATATGAGAGATAGATCTTGGCGGCACCAATGCCTGTCACGCTGTGTGGGTGTGAGAACTGGGGCTCGTGAAGAACAGATGAAAACTTACGCAAGACTGCATGCAAAGACGGTCAAGACAACAAGTCTCGATCGCAGGCGCGCGCTCATCATTCGCCGGACGATGATGAAGGGAATCGGAAGAATGAGGAGATCAGTGAGGAGGTTCGCGCATGTCACCCAGATCAACATCTCGCCCATTCGGTGTCGTCCCATGCAGTGCAAGTTTCCAAAAGTGCGTGGCTTCCAGGTATTTCCTGTCTGTGGTGGGCAGCTGAAGATGTAGAGGAACCACGGTACCAAGGAGCTTCCAACGGTGAAGGCCAAGATGCAATAGAGCACTTTCTTCAGCCATGTGATGATCGATCCGGCTCGAAGGAGGAGGAGGATGATAGAAGCTTTGACGAGTGGTAGGATTGGGATGTTGAGTAAATTGAACGCCATGAGCACCTGTTGCGTTCAGTATCGGTCTGTAGGTAAAGTATGGAGCAGACGTACGGCGTAGTACTCATCGTAGTTTGGCTCAATTTCATTCGGGTCTACGTCCCAAATGTGGATGCCGACGTGCCACATCTTGACATCTAAAGGCGTTCAGTAACTGCGAGCACATTTTCAGTTGAGTACTAACTTCTGTGTGAGGGACCGATGAGCGCCAACGAAAGAATCGTGGGAAGAATAATGAGCCAGTCATCTGTAGCTGTTAGTATCGCACTTCAAGACAGTGCGCAGTACAAACCCCAACTCAGTCTTAGGTTCAACTTCCGTCGTGTGTAGATCCGGAGCGCTACGAAGACTGCTGCCAACGCAGGTGCCCCATAGATCACACCCAAGCAGGTACGTTGGAGTGGATAGGTGGGCATCTTGACGGCGTGGAGGTGGACTACAGCAAAATCGCCATCCCCACCGCACGTCCTTGAGGGTGAGCTTTGTGATATAACAGTGGCAGCCACCGATCCTGGCTATGTACCCTAGACGCAGCGATAGTCCTCCACGTAAGGCGCCCCCGCAATTGTTCATTTACAGAGCTCGAGCCGATTATAGTGAAACGGACTTCCCATTCGCTACGGAGGGTGATCAGCCGGGGTCGCTCGCACGTGAACCTTTCGATCGCCACCACCTTCAAACAACTTTCGTTGTTCGACGGGGCCTCGATTTTCGTCCAATGCGGTGCTGGGCAGATATTGTCGCTGAGCCGAGTCGCTCTAAGAAGGGCCAGGAAGTAAGCAAGAACTTGGCCTGCGCTGCGTGTCCATAAAGGGGTGTTTGGGAGGGGGCCCTTGCGCAACGTTGCACCCCAATAGCAAGCGTTTCTGGATGCGGCTGCCGAAGAGGAAGTCTCATTGTGTCGTGCGAGTACGCCATGGTCTGCAAAGCGCGCTGTCACTGGAAGCTGTGATCATGTTCGACGTTGACCTGAGTCACTGGTCAAATTTCGAGGATCCAATCCCTGCAGATTTGATCAATTAGGCGCCGTTTAATATCTATCTGCCTTGCAAAGCCAACATGTCACAAAGTGTGTGCCAACTTTAAGCTTGCAAGACCACGTTTTTTGAATGCGCATCGATCGGAGTCTGGCGCAAAGCAAATGGTATTCGTGAGCCATGAACCACAACGGTCGCAACCTGATCTCGTGTGGAGATTCCAGGCAGTTGCCTTTGCTCAACAAATGCTGTGATCGCTCCCCATGTTTCGAAAGTGCCGGCGTTGGGACGAACAAGCGGTGCTGCTGCCGGTGCCCAGACTCCATGCAGGCGGGCTCATTCCGGGTCGTTCAAGGTGGTTTCAGAATGCGGTATTCCCGTTGCCCATATCAAGCCCGCTTTCCACAATGCCTTGTATGCAGGTCCCTTTGTCGTGACGGTCCATAGGCACGTCATGTACTACGGTAAATGCCGCTGAGGGAATGTAGCTACGGCTCTTGATGAGTGACTATCGTTTACCAATAAGAGTGCAGACGAAAAGATTGGGTTCCAGTATGTATCAGGCGATGTGAAAGTGATCAGTGAACTTGGCCTGACGTCAGATCGTGTCAGAGGTGAGAGGGGAGGATGTGGTTGATGGAAAGCACGGGTTGGCCCACAAATCACGCTGGCGCGAGTACCCAGCTGAGCTACATGCACGAAGGTACATCAGCACAGCGATGCCATTGCTACTCCCCCATCCTATTCTTCGCACTTTTGGATGTCCAAGTTAAGAAAGGCTCCTCCCCACTACCGCTTATGATGTCCGTTTTGCGTCTTGCAGGGATATGGTGTCGCAATCTGTGCGTCTGCCACAATCAGTCCTATCTATAAGATACACAGCGTAGAACAAGAAGGTCGACCCTCAACCACCGACAATGACTTTTACAACACAGCCTCTGGTCGACAATAAGATTTGGGGGCTCTATGGTAGCAGCGGCATTAGCGACGACTGGATACAACTCCCCCACATAGAAGGTAAGCTTTGGAGCCATCCAAATCCTCGAAGATGTAATAGAAGAGTCGAAAGAGGGAGCCGCATGCGACTCAAGTAAACAGCTGTCCACGACAGTCTACGAAGGGAATATCAAGAGTTAGTGGACAATTGCTGCATGTCAGAAACCGGAATCAAAAGACAGCTCTCGAGACGCCGCAAGATATGACAAGCGCTGCAAAGCGACCCTCGCCGCCACGTACAAACATGGTTCCCAGGCAGTGCCAGGCTCTCTTCAGTTTCCACGGCTCTTGACGCTGGCTAAAATGCAGAAGCCAACCTCCACTGGCGTGTGGTGTTTGAAGCAGCTCAAAAGACAGTCTGACTGGAGAAGATGTCAGTGTGAGGGAAATGCGCGAATCGTCGGTTTGTCGGCAACCCCATTCTGCAAAGAGATTGGTGTATGCGACTCGATGCACGCCATGTCGGACAGAAAGCCGATCGGAACGAGCCTTGGCAACTGAAGCAGCCCTTTCATTGGTGGACGGTCCGTCGTAGGTTGCCCCTCCATCCGTGGGGGAGGCTGAAGCTCTACGTGGGGCAGCGTGGAATACCGACAGAGCATGACGGCATCGCGAATTGAGATTTGAGATAATCTTCAACGACAGCGCACTTTCCTCGACAACGGTCGACGGCGCGGTAATACTGGAGTCTAGGCACAGGCGTTCACAGTCAATATCGTCGATGCTACATCTTAGGCAGATGTACGCTTGTCGTTGACGCGCTGGTGACGATGCGAAAAGGTACCCGGCAGCAAAAGCCTACCAAAGGCCTCGCCGCCCATGGATCCACCCAATCAGGCAAAACGCTCGGGGAGGTATGACGGCTGTGACAATTCAACGTCGCTTTCCCATCTGACATCACTGGCGGAAATCAATGGGCCGATATTATGGAGCGCGAGGAATGAATGGTTCAAATACGGCCAGCTGCCCCTCGAAACCAGTCCCTCTCTATACAAAAGCTGCCCCTTTTCTTAGAACACTCCATATACCCATTTCAATCTCACCTCCATCAAAATGCCTTACCCAGAGACTACCGACGCTTTCGCTGTCACTGACATCAAGAACTGGAGCACTTTCAAGCGTCAGGAGGTACGCTTCACATCTACATGGCACGCGCGAACACAGCTGACGTGACCCAGCTTCCCCTCAAGAAGTTCGAGGACTACGATGTCGATATTGCCGTTGACGCTTGCGGTGTCTGCGCGTCCGACGTCCACACCATCACTGGTGGATGGGGAGAGGACATTCCTCTTCCCCTGTGTGTCGGACACGAGGTCATTGGTCGCGTTGTCAAGGTCGGATCCAAGGTCACCAAGGTGAAGGTTGGCGACCGTGCTGGCTCCGGTGCCCAGGTCCGTACTGCCTACCCTACCCCTACCCTACCACGCAGTACCCCCTACCCATTTACCAGTACTAACCGGTGCCCAGGTCGGCGCCGATCTCACCTGCGACCAGTGCAAGAATGACCAGGAGAACTACTGCCCCAACCAGGTTGACGCCTACGGTGCCAAGCACCCGGATGGCACTGTCGCCCAGGGAGGCTACTCATCTCACGTCCGTGTTCACGAGTACTTTACATTCAAGATCCCTGAGAACCTCGAGACACACATCGCCGCACCCATGCTGTGCGCCGGTATCACCACATTCTCTCCCCTCAAGAGGTTAGGTGCTGGCAAGGGCAAGAAGGTTGGTATCATCGGTCTTGGTGGCCTCGGTCACTTCGGTGTCCTTTGGTCTGTTGCCCTTGGTGCTGAGACCACCGTCATCTCGCACACTGCCAGCAAGAAGGAGGATGCGCTCAAAATGGGTGCCAAGGACTTCATCGTCACCAACGAGAAGGGCTGGGCCGATAAGTGGAAGTTCCACTTCGACTTTGTCATCAACACAGCCGACGCCACCGACAAGTTTGACTTGTCCGAGTACTTCTCCATCCTTAAGGTCAACGGCACCTTCCACATGGTCGGCTTCCCCGACAAGCCGCTCCCTGCCATGCCCGCCCAGGTCTTTGCCCCCAATGGCTGCTACATGGGTGCGTCGCACATTGGTAACCGCCCCGAGATGGAGGAGATGCTGGAGCTTGCGTCGAAGCAGAACATCAAGAGCTGGATCGAGACAATCGACATCAGCGAGGAGGGCTGCAAGCAGGCTGTTGAGCGTGTCTACAAGAACGACAACGTCCGCTACAGGTTCACCCTCACCAACTACGACAAGATCTTCGGCAAGCGCTACTAGAGTGCTGCTGTAATGACTAATGATTTCGATGTGGAGGGTCAGCAAGTACATAGATACCAAAATAATGCGAACATGAACCCATCATCATCTCCTCTTTAAGTGACTTTGCATGCCGTCACTTTCTGCCCCGCTATGCACGGTCCACCCAGTCGCGCCGCGTCTGACTTTGATCTACAACACGACCCGAGCTCCCCAAACAACAGAACCTCGCCCACCAATCGCCCACTTTACACTGTACACGCAATGCCAACAGTCACTCTCCATCCACCACCGCACCCCCCACAACCCCCGACCACCACAAACCCGCTCCCACCCCTCCAACCAGTCTATTATACACAAAAGACGCTGGCGACCCTCATACGCGTGTAGCTCTCGGGGGTGGCCGTTTCCTTAAAAAAAAAAAGGGGGGGGGGGGGGGGGGGGGGGGG
>SATY01000750.1:0-18629 GCA_004335155.1 Ascochyta viciae
TTCTGTTTCATACGACATCTACACTCTTATCATCTGGGTCAGCTTCAGTGTGTCATTAGGACTGGAGATCAGGTGCTGAAGACTGGAAGTTGGAACGGACACTAGAGGGCTGGAGATCAGGCGTTGGAGACTGGAGGTTGGGAAGCATAACGAGAAACGAGACGGACACCGGAGGGCTGGAGATCAGGTGCTGAAGACTGGAGGTTGGAAAGCGAAACGGAAAGCAAAACGGAGGCTCGAGACAGGACGCTGGAAACCGGACGCCGGAAAGCGGAACAAGTGCCACAGGCGAGATGGTGAGCCTCTTCCCATCATGTTCGCGACAGTCCCTCACTAATGTCGAACCAGGACTTGCTTCCCACGGTTGTTGGTCTCGAGCCCCGCATTGGCTTCTACTCGTTACTACGCATCCCTCTTCATACCGACTCGTCGAGCCCCGCATTGGCTTCTACTCGTTACTACGCATCCCTCTTCATACCGACTCGTCGCAATTCGTTATCACTGTTGGCCAGAGACATGCTGCTGAGCAGCAAACGCATACCGGCTTCTCGATGACATCTGCCTCCACGTCACGTCAGAATTTCTCATTTATCAGCCAAGATCAAATGCTCTCATCTCTCAGAGATACTTCCCATCCCTGTCGGTGTTGCTCATGGATGCTCACACCTCTGTCGGATGCTTCCTTTTATAGATGCTCTCGCTTCTCACGGACGCTTCCTCGCTCCTCTCCAAATGGCCCTATCGTGGAGACTTCTCACACCTGCTGTTTCCACAAATCATCCTTGGACGGCTACGTGAGCTGTCTTGCAGTTCACACACACAAACCCAAACACAACAGCGACAACATCAGTACCAACCTGCGATGCTTCAAACCTCACATCCTTGGACGTCCACACGTTTGGAAGTTTGCGCACACTTTAGTTTCAGATTTCGGGCATATGGATGGATGGATGTATGTATGCGTTTATGTATGATTGTATAGATGTACAATCACTTGGTACAATGAGTTGCGTGCTGTGTGTGTTCGTCACATCTTCTCCATAATTTGGCACCACAGCCTTGAAATGCACGCTTTGTTCCAGTATTTGATAGTGTTATGAGCGAAGGCGCTGAGGATTGTAAAAGATTCAATAGTTACCATCCCACGAGATACGAGTGGCGGATCTCCAGTCAGTAATTATCATTGTAAAAATGGTGTCACGTCACCGTATGCAGTCACCTCGATTCGCGCAAACCTATCAAGGGACTTCATGTTTCTTCGAAAGCTAATTCTTGTTTCAGTCCTTCTACACCGTTCGAGCATGGGCATCTTAGCGTTCTTCGGCTAGAGCGGATACTTCGAAGAATACTCCCCCTTCCACCGCCCCGGTCGTTCGAGCAAACAGATGTTTACCTCATCTTGAGCACATACCGCGGCGCACCTGGCAAATAGAAGAAGCCACATATTACAACCTGCTCAGAGGTTCTGGCCTCCAAGGAGAGCACCTACACCCAAAAAACGCTGCCAGCCCAGGTGATTAGCCCTGCAAGCATACATAAGCGAGGAACACTCATTGATATGTCATCCCGTTGTATAAGCAAAACATTCCTCTACTATTCATGCTGGAACGGTCCAATGGCTTGAAGAGTGGAATCTTTTATTACGGGTTTTCTACACACACGGAATCTGGACTGCTTCCAATTGTCGCTAAGGAATGACGAGAACTCTTCTCCGGACGCGTTGGTAGCCATTTTGACTCATCCATTGTTCAGTCAATTCCTGCATTGATGGCAGACAATACCTTGTGATAAAGGCTTTGGCCCTCCCGGGCCGCCTATTAGTACCGTCTGGCATAGATCACAGCGATGGTAAAGAATTCTTCTGAGCGAGCGCTTAAAAGTCTGGAAAATGTGGAGATGGTAGCGGGCGAGGTTTACCCACACTTTGATGGGCAACCAACAGTGGCTTGACTTTCAACTCAAGACCTGACTGTGTAGGAACTATCCTATATCTTTCGCTTTGCTACGCTGCACATGTGTAGAGGAGTCTATCTTGAAACAGATGTTCTTCTTCTCTGAGATCTTAGACCCCTTCTCACGCCCTATCAGCTGTTCGCTGAGCGCTAGGATGCACACAATGGATCATAAGACTAGAACACCACCACTCTTTAGCTAGAGGGCAATGCCACACGATCTTCCTACTTCCTTCGCGTTGAACCTTGATTTGGCTGCATATTTTACCAATGCGTCTCAGGTAATATAACTCTCAAGGATGGAAGACATAATAAGTTGCTTGTGTGGGAAAAAGCTATGTTTGATTGTGTGTAGACTCGCTTTGAAGAGGCAAGGAACAGCCCATGTAGGACGCTATACTTCTCGTCTTTCCTGGATTTCTCCCGCTCCTAGCTAGCGCTGGGCGGGGGTAAGTGCAATGAGAGCTCACCTATGGGAAACTTTTTGTCTGGCGCTTTTGCTTCTCATATTCACAAATTGGTAAGGTCCCCGTCTCTTATATTGGTAGTTGCTGATAAATCAATAGGACTTGGTTCCTGACCCAGGCTTATGATTTTTTAATATATTGCAAGCCCACGATTATTTTTCCATGTAACCAAGCCCAGCGCAAACTAGGGGTACTGGAAGGCTCTAAGACTTGATGAATATCATGAGGCATCACTACCATTGACTTGCGTGCATTGAGACTTCATGGAAAGGAGGTGCCAGCCATCTTAGGACACACGAATGCTGGTTTTTACAGAGCAAGATCCTTCTGATATGGGGTAAATTTGAGGTTAGTATCTTCTTGAAGGAATGCGGCGGTCTAAGACCGGCCTTTCAGCTGAACTATACACACTACGGAAGGCTTCAGCCTAAAGTACCGCTCATTTGATGACAGTCTCTTACACAATTCTTTATTCTTGTACATATTTAATGGAGGTATAGACCTGTGCATGTGGTGAGTGTAATGTATGTAATCTGACAAAGCACAATTGGCGAGACTTGTGTACACGAAAAGGATACTCTCAAAAAGTTTCAATTTGCTATTCTCTTTTTTAGAATGCTGAGTACAAGCATTTGATTTGCGCGATAAACAAGCAATGCAAATTGAGCAGTCATTATTACCAAACACAATAAGCGCCACTCCCCCGGTGTGATCTGTAAATTGAACAACGTGTTTTGACGCGTTGAACACTTCCTGCTGCGCATATCCCACCTTTTCTCGGCGATGGCGTGCTAGAGCGACCTCCGCGAGATGTTATTTGAAATTGAGCGTGCGGATTTACACATGTTCTTGGGGAAAGTGTAGTGCAGAAAAGGTTGGAGCTGCGTAGGAACGAAAGGCGAACCAGGCCAAGTACTTGCTAGCTTTCCAGCGTTTTTGAAGTGCTTACTAGCGGCCTTGAGTCTGAAGAGAAGGCAGGTGGAGTGATTGCCATAGGTACTAGAGGCCAATAGCGCTATTTAAGCTTTTTGACTAAATTTTCTCTAAACATTAAGTTAGTACTAGCAACAGAGAATTTACAATCAACAACTTACCAGGTTCATCTTGTGGGTCATCTGTTTTTGAAGAGGACCGGGCTTTTGGACTGAATTTCTCAAGTTAGCTAATATTTCACCCAAAAAATACACGAAATTTTCACGAACCTGTCGAAATATGTTGTGTAGATGATACTAATCAAGGTGGGCCAAAAGATCCGGTCGAACCCTTTCCAAAATGACCGACCGGACCGGCGTGCTCTGGAGGTTTCTAAAGCCAAACTTCTTGGCCTTTGTTGGTATGTTGGCCGGGCAGAAATTCGTCTTATGCGACAACGTTGTTTCGCTCGACGGGCCAGCAATTTCTGCGGCGTAATTACTTCTTTCGATGCTTCTTGTTGGGCAACTGTGGAGAAGCTGATTTTGCTGACCGGAGGAAAGATTGTTTGGCTGAGCTTCGATGCCCCTAGAAAAAGAGCGGGTGCTCCTCCCATAATGGAGACATGTGCGACTTTTTTAAGTGTGTTCAATATTAGAGACATATTATCTTCAAGTAGTGGTGGTGGATTGTGCGATTGTGTGGCTTGTGTGGAAGAGGAGCCACGACAGCGACTAAATATGCGGATTTTTATGACTGGGTCACGAGGGATACAAACCCACGGTTCATCGCAACCAGTTCCAAATAATGCACCCGCTATAATTCACCTTGCTAGAACTTCTTAACAGTTTTTCGCTTAGAGACAGGGGCGTTATTGGTTCACAATCGCCCGACCAACATCATCACAGGTATGTCCAGTATTCCATTCTCCTGAAGAGTCTTGTCTTTAGGAACTGGAAGACCTGAGAGGCCTATATTGAAGAACCTGCAGCATCAGAAGCAACATAACTACTCTGAAGTACTACAAAGATCTTCCACATACGAAATTTCCCTAGAGAGATGTTGAACTTCCACACTACGTTGCCTGCAAGAGCTGGCTGGTTCTTATTGCAATATTACTCCACTCCGTGATAGCATCAGGCCGGGACGGGTTTCGTACAACAAGCATCTTTGATTACAATCGAAAATTATATTACCAAACAAAATTAATCTATACTAACTTAAATGTAAGTGTAGCAGAAAGGTCCGGCCATAGTACTCGATGCCTCCTCAATGGTGACATCACCTGGATAAGCGGCTCTCATGGTGAGCTTGTCTTGAAGCGTGGCAGCAGGTGATGTGAGATCTGACATGAAGGTAGGCCCGTACAAACCCTTTGTACGCTCAGCCGGCTTGAGGTTTTGCCAGATCCAGTAGATGCGATCGATGCTTGAATGATGAAAGAAAAAGTACGGGTCGCCAGGAGAAGCCATGAAATCGCCGCCTGGGTCACCACCGAGAATGAAATGTCCTCCTGTATGCACTCCCATGAAATTATTCATGAAGTTGTTGGGAGGGGGACCGCCCTGCAAAGTCTCCCAGAAAGATTGGTAGTCGTTGCTCTTGAGAAGAGAGACAATGTCATCGTCCTTTAACCATCGCTCACCGGTGAAGCTCGTGATGTCACGAGTGAGGCAACGAGGATTGTATCCAAGACCATAGTCTGGCTCGGTAAAGTTCAGGTTCGGGTTCAGCGGTGCACAATCTGAACCGGGGAAGAGAGGTCCCAGGTTCACTTGCCAATCTTTGAAGGGACCAGAAGTCACACAGCCGCCACCGGGGCCATGGGGAACCTTGATCAACGGATTGGTATTGAGCGGAATGCCAGTGAAGGTTTGGTTACTGCACCCAGGTGCACCCTGGCCAGAGATTGACGTGTCGGAGCCGTCAAGCAAAGGGGATTTCGTTGGGTCGCTCCATCTGGAGTAGCTGTAGTAAGGTTGATTGCCTTTGTATCCACACTCGTTACGCAGGGTTTGCTCATAGGCCCAAGTGAAATAACGATGCTGTGCAATGTTAGACATGTTGCTCATGCGTGCGAATAGCAATACCCACCCAAGTCAAGAAATTTCCAGTAACGTGAATGTTGAACGACTGTTGAATGTGTGTCGCGACAAAGTCGTCGTAGCGGTTTCTGCACCCAGGGCAGACCTCTTTCGAGGTCTTTGGTGGAAGCCTCGCGAGACATTGCACTGCACTGATGTAGGCTTTCTTTTCGGTTTTTGAGAAAGTCGACCTATCTGCCATAAGTTGGGATTCAAAGTTGTGGGAAGCTCGCAGATTTACCACTCCTGTCGGACCTGCAAATTGGCTGGGTTGCATTTCTTGTACTGAGCAGGTTGCTGAGTTGCTTGATACAGCTGCTGATTGATCGCAGCGCCTCCAGCCATCAGATCCTGCTTGATGCTACCCAGACCGGCGAGCACGTTTTCAACGAGGTCGAATGACCTCTTTCCAAACTGTTTGTCATCCTGAGTAGGGAGGGCAGACCCTAGTGTCAGTGGCAGAAGCCACGCTGCCTGAAAAACTCCGCGCATAATGACGAACCGGCCAAGGCAACAGGAAGTGTGCTTGTAGATTATAGTATGAATGGAAGAAGTAATGGATGGGGGAGAGAGACAAGCAAGCGCGCCTACCGAAGTTCCGGGCGTCTCGACGCCTCTTTATGCAGTGATCCGGGGCCATAGCTATGTTGAAAGCTCCGCGCGTGGAAGGGCTTGACGGCAGCCCAGCCATCTGGGCATGTTCCCTAGCTACGAAGACGACGTTACCCATGTAAGCCTAGTGAGCATAATGGCGGGTGTAGACTGATCCTACAGCGTACTCTTGCCCCTGGGACAATTCCTTTCTCAATAGATTCCATCTCACCTGCAGATGGGCGAATGGTTGAGAAGCTCGCGCTTAGCTCGAGGGAACCTAACACGGAACAAGCAGAACATTGGCCCGAGCCGAAAAACGGAGCAATGTCCATGAACACGATAGTCAATTGGGCATTGTGGCGGTGGTTTGCCAGGGAAGAATCCGGCGCACTGACCGGCTCAAGGTCTTTCAGGCCCACTTGGCTGATTGTGCCGAAGGCCCGTTCCTTCCGCGCCAACGGTCCCCCAGCTTCTTCACCATCAACGCTGCGTATGTCTTTGGTTACCGATCATTCTTTTCAAGCTCATTTAACTTGGGGGCAGAATGATTCACATCCAAGAGCGGAGACCTGCTGCAGCTGAGTTTTGTAGCACTGTTGTGCAGGCGCGGCAAATTTTCTAAACAGAATCCTTCGAGGCTGCAAAGCGGGTAGTCAAAATTGCGGATATTCCGCTCCTTGTACGGTGCGCATGTTCCCCCTCACGAGGCGAATCCGGGCCTGCTCCGAGCTGCATGTTATATGACTTTCTCGCATCCTTCAGTCCTTCGTCTGCTTTAACAGATGGCACACGGGTTAAGGCCTCGGCAACACTTGCAATGCCTTGGCTGCGTGGGCTGATCGAAGACTATGCACGTTTGGCTCTGTGGTTTCTCTTACTTCAGCCGTCGGCTGAATTCAAGTCACAATAGATTCATTGTTGTGCAAATGTCGCATGGCGGGTTCTTGCTATGTTATGTAGTGCATCTTCAATACGTTGCATTCTGCAGCTCGTGAGAATCTCACGCACGCATCGCAGGCCGTTTTGATGATGAACATGAGGTAATCTAACCCGTGGAGTTGCAATATGTTTATCTCGTACGTTGCCCTTGGTACAGTACGCGGCTCGCTCTTCACGACATGATGTCAAAGCGAACCCATCACCTTCCCAAATTGCACATACGACATTCAGGCGGCCAGGAATGGAGGAAGAGCCTCGATCCCCGAGCCCGTTATACGAGCGCCATATGGAGGCACCGTTGGATTCGGCAGGCTTTACATACAGGGGACATGGTTCAGTTGGGGCGTTCTCTGCATGCAAATGTTGGGGATCTGTGAAACCCTGCAATCAGAGCCGTACGTACATGTTCCTCATCAGCTACCCTGTATTTGTCCTCACCCGCCACGACCTTTTGCCGTTCCCGTTTGGGTGGCTTTCGAAAGTCGTAATGTGGTACTTAGGTTGCAAAGTTCTCAGTGGCTCGACTCTGTTGATATCGTCTTGCTGTTCTGCGTACTTTTGAAAATGGTTGTTCATCTGTTTACAAGGCAGGGCCCGGGGTCTCTGCCGCCTCCACCTCCACAAGAATACTTAGACGAAAACCTTGCACCCAAGATGCTAGCAGTGGATGGTACACTGTTCGGCTTAGCACTACTTTTTGTTCTTTTGCGCATTTACGTGCGAACAGTCATGTTAAAAACGTTTGGTGTTGATGGTCAGTCACAATTCACATAGTGAGTATGATATGTGCTGACTCAAGCCACCAGACTGGATCATGGTACTTGCCGCAGTACGTGCCATCCAAATTCCTGACGAAAAATTCCTCCACGGTGTTTTCCAGTTACAAGGATTGACTAATCCTCGTCTCCAGATCCTCAGCACGGTATGCTTCTCGCTGTTTGTTGCGCTCACAAAGAACGGAGTCGGCCGGCATGCTGAATTCTACACTTATGTCCGGCCTGATCTCCTCTCTGTCTTCTTTCAGCTGGCGTGGTGGTATGCATGGATTGTTGTGATAGCATATACCAGCATCAAGATATCCATTGCGTATTTTTTGCTTCGGTTGGCAAATCATCGCCGTCACTGGCGTTGGGTACTATACACTACTATCAGTATGTCGAGATCATCGAAGTACTACCATGTATTGATGACTGACCTGACAAGTTGTTCTCTTGCTCTTCACTATCGGGTCGGTGCTGTCACTTATTCTGCAATGTACACCCATACGAGCAGCTTGGGATTTCAACCTGCGATCACCATTCGGGTACGTAATGCGCAAAGATGCGTCGTAATGGAAGCTAACAACTACAGGGACGCAGTTTGCTACTCGCCAACAATATACCGGAACACTGGTGTCTTCAACTCTGGTGCGTATTGCCATGTTTGTCAACGGGTACGATAGCTCACCCAAAGGCGCAGTCTTCAATCTGTTCACCGATCTTCTATTGGCCACCCTCCCTATACCTATGGTGTGGAAACTACAGACGAACCTAAAAACGAGAATCTCGCTTTGCGTCATTCTGGGACTTGGACTGTTGTAGGTCGAGTAAACATGCTTAGCCATGGCATCAATGCTACCACGTAGGAACTGATAGAACTAGCGCCTGTGGGACCGCGGTGTATAAAATCCCACTGCAATACAATTTCTTCGACGAGAAAGACTTTTCTGGCAAAGGAGCTTGGTATTACATCTGGCAACAGTAAGCTCTTTTCGGTTCAAACATTGACCTCATCTGACAACATGCGGAATTGAAATGAACGTAGGCATCATCGCTGCATGTCTTCCAACCCTCAAGCCTCTCGCTGCTAATTTCTTTGGTGCTGTCAGCGCCCTTACATCTGGTGAGCGGTACGGCTCGCAATATGCCTCTCGCGGGACCACGAAGGCACGGACGAGACCATGTATCTCAAACGGATATTTGAAGCAAGCCGAGCGCAGCGAGATGCCATCATATGCCTTGGAAGAGATGTATGCGAGACATAAAGCAGGGAGTCCCGAGGGATACCAATGTCCTCCCGACGACGGAGTGGCCTATGCCGTGGGCCAAAGACGTGGAAGTAGCGCAGCGGAGAGTGATGAGAGCATACTACGGCAACACAAAGGCATCATGAGAACAACGGAAGTGAGAATCTCGTAGAATGTGTAGGAAATACCGACTGGTTTTTTCACCATGTCCTCGTTAGGAAGTCGACGGGCCGATAGCGGCGGTATTGCCTCAGTAGCCATCTTCACAAGTCTGCTTTTTTGGTCTGTCGCTTGGCCGAAAAGCCGCCCGCATGCGCGACGCTGAAGAGTGGTGGTGCCACCTGACTCAGCGTTTCCAACTCGCAAATCTTAATCAATCTGTCTGAACACCATTGACGACAGATGCCTCGAAAAAGTCAAATCATACAGGCCTGCCTTAGAAGGCTTTCTCCAGAAAGATGTTCCACGCAAAGATTCTCGGTATGTCTCAAGCATTTTCGTGATGTAGAACTCAATGTAGGATATGAGGATCTCCAGGATTTCAATGGTCTCCGTTGAAAATTCCCCACCAGGTAACGTCATGCCAAGTCCACCATCACCATTGCGGCGGCCCGACTTACATGCGCCAGCAATAAAGTCCGCGTTGCGCCAATTGATGGATGGCTGTCTTCGGTCGATTCTAACCTCGACGTGATGATGCTCAAATTGAACCTGGCAGTTCTACTGGGAGAACTGGTCGCTGGGCACGCTCTTCGTTGTCAAACAACTATCGATTACACGAGCGCTCCGCCAAACCTTTCAACACTATCCAACAATTCGCTATATTCAACGTGGCGCCCCAGATCACATGTTCTCCCTTCTTATGGTCAAACCGGTGATCCTTGCATGCACTACACCGATCCAAAGACTGGTTTATTCCATGTTGGGTACCTCCATGAGGGTGCATCCGGGGCAACGACTAGCGATCTTGTCACGTACAGTGACCTGAACCCGGATTCAAGCCCATTCATTCGTGCAGGCGGCATCAACGACCCCGTATCAGTATTTGACGGAAGCGTAATCGAACGCGGAATCAACGGAACACCGACTTTACTCTATACGAGTGTGAGCTACCTTCCAATCCAATGGACAGTTGCATACACCAAAGGCAGCGAGACGCAATCCTTAGCCGTCGCAACGGACGGCGGTCGAAATTTCACAAAGCTGGAGCACGGTCCCGTCATTCCAAGCCCACCTTTTGCTGTAAATGTGACTGGTTTCCGTGACCCATTCGTGTTCCAAAGCTCTCAGGTTGATGACCTATTGAAGAAAGCAAACGGCACCCACTACGCAATCATCTCCGGCGGAGTGCATGGTCAAGGTCCGAGTCTGTTCTTGTACGCTGAGTACGACAACGAAGCAGGTGACTTTCAAACCTGGGAGTACATTGGTCAGTGGTGGCATGAGAGGGCCAACACCACGTGGACGGAAGAGGGCTGGGCCGGACGTTGGGGCTTCAACTTTGAAGTCGGCAATTTCCTTGCTTTGGACCAGAACGGCTACAATCCTGAGGGCGAGCTTTTTGTCACACTGGGTGCAGAATGGAGCTTCGATCCCATTGTACCACAGGTCTCAGATAACAGAGAGATGCTGTGGGTGGCCGGCACACAATCGCTTGTCAATGGCTCACTCAGGTTTGAACCAACTATGGCTGGAAGACTGGACGCTGGAAGGTCGGCATATGCTGCTGCAGGCAAGGCCGTTCTCTCATCCTCCCAAGCCAGCCAGAAAAGCGGCGCGCCCGACCGATTTCTCACGTATCTCTGGTTGACTGGAGACTTTTACGGTACTCTCGACTTCCCAAAGGCGCAACAAAACTGGACCGGCTCGCTCTTGCTCCCAAGGGAACTGAGCGTGGGCTACATTGATGTGGTCGACAATGAGCTTGCAAGAGACAAGGGAGCGTGGAGGGTTGATACCGAGCACGAGAACGGTACGCTGACACTTGCCACACTCCATCAACGCATTGCACGGGAGCCGCTAGCTGCATTCAAATCAAATGCTACCAACATCATCACGCAGCCTGGGGGTCGGAGATCATCGGGCGCGAGGTTTGATCTCAGTCCCGCGAGCAAGCACTACGTGCTCTCCACGTCCGTGAAATTCCCAGCGCGAACCGATAATACCAAAGCCGGTTTCGAGATCCTGTCTGGGACTCACGAGACAACACGTATCTACTACCAGTTCTCTAACGAGAGTGTGATTGTTGATCGCTCCAATTCATCTGCAGCCGCAGCCACTACGCCAGGGATTAATACAGAAAACGAAAGCGGAAAGGTCCGCCTATTCGATGTTCCAGGCGGCAACGGTTCGACGGTTGAAACTCTGCACATCACGATCGTGGTGGACGGTGGCGTAGTGGAAGTGCATGTAAATGATCGTTTCGCGCTCAGCACCTGGATCTGGGCCTGGTATGAAGACAGCAGGGATATCCGGTTCATCGTGGAAGGTGGCGAGGCCGAATTCGGCGATGTGACTGTGTGGGAGGGCCTTGTAGATGCTTGGCCGCAGCGCGCTTGATTTAGTAACTCGACACCTCTGGTACTTATTGTATACTTATAATGGCAAACGTTACTGCTGATCTTGAGATTGTTGTTTGATCCCCATGATTCCCAGTAATGGCTTCATGACATTCGCATCACTTTGTGGATGGTCGGTATGGGGTTTTTGAGGGATAACGCTTAGCCCTATCAGTTGAACTGATTGCAGTGACGAAAAGCTAGACAGCGACCGTGACAATAACAGCGGCAATGGCTTACTTTTGAGAAAGGATCAGAATCTGCTGATGGCGGCTGAGTTCCCGCGAAAGATCCAGGAAATCATTACTAACTGGAATGCGCTGCTTGCTTGTCTGTATGCAATGCACGGCTATTGCTGGAACGTATCGATGGGAATCATGAGCTGAGACGCAGGTGTGTTGCCGCTAGACAGATTGCCGGTATGCCGCGTTAGTGCTCATAGCATGAGGCGGCTAAATGACCTTCATCTCCACTCTACAATTTCTCTTGTGGTGAACAGTCCCCGCATAATCTTGTAGGCGGGAGTACATTCGCGTGATCGCAAACGCAGGGAAGATACAGATTGAAAACCCGGGCTCGAGGAATCATGCTCATTCCCCCAGATGCACGGTCTCACGCTATCTCCGCAGTCGCCCCGTCGACCCACTAAACTCCATATCTCCCGCTTCCTCGCGCTTTCGCACCCCTTTGTTTGAATAAAAAGACTTATCTTATGATTCGTGGGAAATATGTGGAAACTTCTGAAGGAACTCGACCAGCGACCACGCGGCAGTGCGCCGTAAGCTTCCGGTTTCTGCACCACTCACAAGCATGCCGAGACGGCTTAGCTACGCTTCTGTAGTCTAAGCTTCCAAAGCTAAGCCGGTGGCGGGCTTGGTCTAGGCTTAATACATGATGGTCCTGCTGACATGACTCCAAGCGTCACCAACGAGTCGTTCCACAGAACGTCAATTACAATTATCGAAACACGCAGGGGCAAAGCCTCTTCATTCGTGGATTCGATTAACCCGGCAAAGTGGCTTATTCTGACCACAATGATTGCGACGAGTTCGTGAAGAGCCTGTGCGCATCAACATCCTCGAAGCACAATCCAGCCGGTGCAGCCGGTCCAAATCCCACATATTAGCCGTACCCCAGACAATTTACCCCAGTTTCTCTCCAGTCAGTTTCTCTTCTCTATCTTCTTTGCAACCGACAGCCATCTGGAAACATGGCTTCGACTGGGGAGAAGCCCTCCAACGCTCACATTGAGCATTCGTCCAACAGCTCTACCGACCATGCCACGGACCTTGCTGTCGCTTTCGAGGAAGGCAAGGATCTCGGCTTGAGCGACGCCCATCTTTGCAGCGACGCAGACAACAAGCGCATCCTACGCAAAACAGACATCTACATGCTCTCGCTTCTCTGCATGGTCTACTTTCTCCAGTCAGCAGACAAGGGAATCATCGGCCTGACGGCTGTCTACGGGCTCAAGAAAGATGCGAACCTCAAAGGCAACGACTATTCCAACATCGGCAACATCGGTTACTACGCGCAGCTTGCTGTGCAGCCTCTTGCTGCGTATATCCTCGTCAAGGCCCGATACCGCCAGGTCCTTCCGGTCATCATCACCTGCTGGGGTATCTCTGTCGCTGGTGGTCTTGGTGGATCCAGGAACTACGCCGGTCTTCTTGCCTCGCGCTTCTTCCTTGGTGCCTTTGAGGCTGCTGTCATCCCACTGTTCTCGATTATCACCATCGCTTTCTACAGGCGCTCGGAGCAGCCCTTCCGTGTTGCTTGCTGGTACAGCTGCTACGGTCTAAGTACACTGATTAGTGCGCCCATTGTTTACGCCTTTGGTCGCATTCACTCGCACAGCCTCTACCGCTACCAGATCGTATACCTTTTCTTCGGCCTCTTTACTATCGCCATCGGCCTCATTACCTACTGGTGGGCACACGACAGTCCTGGAGAGGCTCGTTTCTTGACACCCGAAGATCGACTTAAGGCTGTTGACCGACTCAAGGCCAACCAGCAGGGTATTGTTTCGCACAAGTTCAACTGGAAACAGGTCTTGGAGGCATTTTCGGAACCCAAGTACTGGCTGTACATGAGTATGTCTTGCCTTTGCATGTAGTGCGGTAATAATTCTAACGTCTCTCTAGTCATGGTCATCGCTGTCAACGCGGGTGCTTCCGTCTCCTCTGTCTTCGGTTCCATCATTCTTCAGAATTTGGCTGGCTTCACTCCTGATGAGGCTGTGCTACTCAATATGCCATTTGGCGCACTCCAGTTTATATCCATCCTTGGCGCCTCTTGGCTGGCATACCGATTCAAGCGCAAGTCGCCATTTTTGCTTGGCCTCGTTACTATCGTCATCGTTGGAGTAGCCTTGCTGGTGGCTTTACCGAAGACCAAGGCGAACAAGGGCGGTCTACTGGCAGGTTACTACCTGATCGCTTTCGTCTTCGCCATCAACCCCCTGCTCATCTCCTGGATGGGTGCCAATTGCGCCGGCCAGACGAAGAAAGCCATCTACTACACTTCTTTCAACGCCGGCAATTCAATCGGCAACATCATCACACCGTACATCTTCGATTCAAAATTCGCTCCACAATACGTAAGTACCTGAAAAATACCCGTGTTGTTTTCATGGTCTGCGAGTACAAAACTGACTGTTGTCCAGGTCAATGCTCTCAAAGGCATCATGATCATCTGGTGTATCTTGTGGGCTGTAGTTATTGCGCAAATCTTCCTTATCACATGGATGCAGAAGAAGAAGGGAGATCAACGTGAGGCAGCTGGTCTGCCCAGGGACTTTATCGACCACTCTATGGATGGAACATTCCAAGAGGCTGGTGCCGAGGTTCACGGCGAGAACGGTCTCGCCGACATGACGGACAAGGAGAATCTGTACTTCCGATACCTATTGTGAGCGGAGAGGCAAGTAAACCTTAATATTGCTTTGTATATTTGGGCTTGTCGCAGTTCGGATGATTGACGAATATTAATGTAAAATTTATTCAAACGGATCTAATCCTACACACGACCTTACCAAGACCTTCCGTATACCCAAGCACGCACTGTGAGTGCTGAAAAAACACTTCGCCACGGATTGGTAAAGAGGACATGTCAAGCTCTTTCCCAGGGACGGGAACAAGAAACTACTGCGCTAACAGAGCTCTAATCCTACCTCTCATTTGCGGCAAACGCCAAGAAGTAGGCAAGAGAGTACACTTTCCTTGTATTTTTCTCTGTAGGTCCATTGCCCTACCCTACAAGTTGTTCAGTTACTAGCTGTTCCTTAAGGACTTTGTTCGACTTTCGTAAGGTCATTCATCAGCCCTCTGTTTGCACGCCTACCTACCCAATTGAGCCTAGCACACTTTTTGTTCAGCAGTTCATGTGGTAGCATTCAGATGCTTTTGATTCGTGCAATTCTAGTCTCACTACCCTGGTAACGGAGCTACACGTTCTTAGTCGTTAGGCGAATGAAGCCAGCGTTGCGACTAGACAGTTGCACATGCAGCTTACCTATACGGCCGAACTCGTGAGGTTTCTCTAGGATGCCATCTCTCTTTCCGTATCACACTGTACATGTGTTCTAGATACTCGGTTCGTCGTTTCGCTGAATGTGCTCCATCGACACAACATGCGGTCGTCTCACTGCAGTACAAGTACAGTGGGCTGCGGATGGCGAAGCGGTGTTCCTCCGCGTACAGCCTTTGGTTCATCACGACATTCCCACGATGCACATGCTGAAAGACCACTTTTACTGCACACTGTTAGTCGGGAATCTGTTGCAGCAACGTCTGAGGATGTATACCATAGGTCGCGAGTGTTTATGCAGATGCATCACGATAATGCCTGGTGACACGAGTCCCTTACTTCCTGCGCCCAACAGACCCCGCATTTTCACCGCTTCTTCTGAGATGGAGCTCATAAAGGTTGACAGTTTGTGTCAATGATTACTTGTTTGAAGGGTTGTGTGCCTCAAGATACCCAGACATAGCCTTCTCATGATGAACCCTTTTCTTCTTTCTGCCTTGCCAGTTGCGCACGCTATGAGCTCTTTACTGGTTAACACTTCATCGGGTTTCATTCAAGGCGGTATCGACTCAGTCACGCCGAACGTGGTACAATTCCTCGGTGTGCCATATGCTGAACAGCCTGTTGGTGCACGACGTTGGCTACCGTCAGTTCCTAAAGCAAGAAACGACGAAAGAGTAATTGATGCTACGCGCTTTGGCCCTTCATGTCCACAGTATGATTCCAAAAAGCCCACAACGTGGCTAGTGGACGCCCCAGAATTCAAAATCGCACCTCCAGACTATCAAGGGGAAGATTGTTTATCAGTGAACATTTGGGCACCATTGCAGGAGAACGAAGCGTGTGGAAAAAGCGCCAAATTACTGCCTGTGATTGCGTGGATCCATGGGGGTTCATTCCAGACTGGTGGTGCATCGACTCCATACCACATCCCGAGCCGCTGGGTTGAGAGAAGCAGAAGGCACATCGTGGTTGGGATCAAGTAAGCCGGCCAACATATTCTGCTTTCCAGCTCAAAAATTAACGACCTCTTCAGCTACCGGCTGAATATATTCGGATGGCCCAATGCAGCAGGTCTAAGAGCCGATGAGCAAAACCTCGGGTACCTAGACCAAAGGCTTGCTGTGGAGTGGATCAGGGATAATATTGCCAACTTTGGGGGTGATCCAGACCGTATTACACTCTGGGGCCATTCCGCAGGGTCGGTCTCTGTCGACAGCTACAGCTTCACGTACCCACATGACCCCATCGTGTCAGGCATGATCTTGAGCTCTGGCACGGCACAGTCAGTCGTAGCGTTTGGGTCGCCAAACTTCACAGCTGTTGCACAGAATTTTCACTGCGACGCCTCAAACGCAACTGCCGAACTCGCCTGCATGCAAAAAGTGCCTTCTCCAGATATCATCGCCTACCTCAAGCAACGTCTCGATGACGGAACAACCCCCGGCTTTTCGTTCACTCCGCTCGTCGATAACCGTACGTCTTGGGCCAACCATACTACGCGGGCGCTGTCTGGCAAGTTCATCCACAAGCCCGCCATCATCGGGACCACGGTGAATGAGTGGGCACCATTCCTGCCCTATAATCGAACTTTCGGGCCAAACCAGACCCTCGCAGACAATGGGACCCTTAGGGTCTTCCTTTGCCCATCGGTCCTCACCACCCATGAACGATATACTGGTGGAAATGCAACAACGTTTCGATATCTGTACGGTGGCAATTTTTCGAACATTGCACCAAGGTGGTGGGAGGGCGCGTACCACTCAGCAGATCTGCCTCTGATCTTTGGAACGCATGGCATTGCGCGCAGTAACTCGACACCTTTTGAGATTGAGGTCAGCGAGCGGATGCAGGATTATTGGTTAGCTTTTGCAGAAGATCCGGTGGGTGGACTCCCGGCTATGGGGTGGAGGGGATATGCTGGAAACTCTAAGGGTACAAGTGTACTCCTCGGGTGGGAGAATGAGGTTGTTCAGCCCATCACAGACATTGAGTTGGAGTCTGCATGCAACGAAGGGGTTCCGAACGAAAAGCCAAGGCCTCCAACCAGTTGAGAGTGGTGGTTTTATCTTCGAATTAGATTGTGAGCGCTTCTACTCTGGGTATTAGTGCTGGATCGCGATTGGCTTGTGTGAAAATATGTGGGTCACGGGACTTCCCCAAATTGAGCCTTGGATAGTTTAGAGACAAGATACCTTCGTATCAAGTTTATACCAGTCTGAGAACGCTATGAGTAGTTTTATTTCATGCAATTCCTCATTTTGGATGAGTGGTGTGTGAGTGCGTTCCCATTTGTATCCAATTTGCTCACTGGTTTTTTGAAGGCACGCGAATAGGAGCAGCCATCCAACAATTACCACCTTATGGCCTAATCTGCCAGTGCACTGACTTCTTAGTCTGAATCAGAGGCTTCGCGGCTGGTCTCGCCGCTCGCTCGCTCAATATATTTCTTGGCAGAAGCTATTTGTACTCTGCACGGAGATGTTGAAACTGCTGATATTGTCTGTGACTCATACTCTGAGGGGAATACCAGCTTTGTGAGCAGGGTGCAACTACTATGTGGCACCCATGAGAGCGCTCTTGACAAATCACGAGCCTCCGCCATCGGCAAAGATGTTCGAGACTACGCATTGATGTGGCCGACTTGTACTGATGCAGCGACTATAGCATCACTCTTCATTAAAGCTGCTACAGCTCTTGGTAACGGTCAATATACACATTCCCTTGCTCCACGTTCAACACCTCCATGACGTGGTAACGCACTATTTCGAGGCTCTGCGTGACCGGGAAGCACAAACAGCACGTCCTCCTTTACACTAATTAATCTGTTACTTGGTCCACACATGTTGACTCATTCATAAAGACCAGTAAGTGTCACGAAGATCCCCTTGTATTCATATCTCCTATGACTGAGGTATTTGGCTCTACATCTCAACTCGAAATCTCTATTAGAGAGCAGTTGTAAAGTGGAGCGTTGTCTACCGTGCCATGATTAGGACGACCTTTCTGGAACGAAAGACGGCACGGTTCTTTGAACAATCAGGATGAAATAAGCCCAACCCACTCAATCTATGCAGCGTACACAGTAAGAGAGTCGGCGCATCTGAGGTATTTTGTGCTCCAATTTCCGCTATATCCTTCAAGACCGTCATCTACGAAGAACCACCGCGACCGACGATCGAATTCAGCCAGCACTGTCACAGTTTCGGTATCTCCGTTTTCAATTACCCCGTAATAGGTACCTTCCAGATATGGAATCTTAGTAGCTTACCGAGTACTGGAGTCACTAGTTCGGTCAACGATCAGTCAAAGCGACGTCATAGTAGCTCTACACAGAGCAATTACATCTTTCATGTACTTAATGGGCGCGACAAACACAAGGTGCGCTGGCTGACAAGTTGTGTTCCCTCTTTGAATTGTACTTTGGTAGCTGGCATAAGTAGTGTAGGTGGGTCCGGCATAATCTGAGTGTTCCGAAATGGCCCTATTAACTACTTTGGTATCAGGCATAAGTAGTGTAGGTGGAGACGCTTGACAGGGGTACTCGGCTGTAATTTTTGGGTGAATTGAATTGATTACTCAGTACTTTA
>SATY01000751.1:0-18618 GCA_004335155.1 Ascochyta viciae
TACGCTTCCTATCTTGGAATTACCTAGTCTAGTTAGTCTAGGTCTTCTAGATTAGGGAAGAAAGTAGTCTGTCCTCCCTTTCCCCCTACTTTCTTTACATATTCTAGATAGCCTAGACATGTAAGATAGCGAAGCTAATATCTACCTTCTATGTTTATTGTTTATGCAAACTCTCTTGCATAGCTTAGTACTACTAAGGCAAACTAGTACTCTTGGAAAAATTACCTGCTATAGTACACTACCTGCCTATTCTGTCTAGCTTGCCTATTAATACTTATACTGCGTAGCTAGGACTTAAGGATCTTAAGAGTCTTAGTTTTTAGCTTGTTTATCCTAACTATTTGCTAATAGATGCTAAAGCTCTAGCTAACAAAGAGGGCCTTCTACGTGCCTAGTTTACTGCAACACAGCTATAGATTACTTAGCTGTAGTCTAATATTAACCTTTGCATAACTAAGTATAACGCTGTTATTTCTTGCAGTTGGAATCCCAACAGCAAAGTTAGTAAGATAAAGGCTTACATTATAACTATTTAGAAGACCTTTTAGCAGAAGTTAGTCTTCTTTAGACATATCTAAGTGTTACTTAGGTCTTAGACATCTAATTGCGTCACGCTATTAGATTTAAGAGCAATAAGACAGCCAGAACTATTATAAATAGAGAATAGCCTACTTTAGCAATATAATATATCTACTATAGGCCCTACTACTAATATTTCTCCTATAGTAATAGTACTAATTATGTTTATATTTACATTTGCTAATTACAGCCTAGTGTTCTTTACTTAACGCGTTAGTGTCCTGCAACCCCTTACTTATAAACCTAATCTACTCTCTACACACTTAGGTTTTTAACTAAACCTAGCACTTAGTTACTTAGCTAATACTTTTAGTAAACTATATGTTGTGTTATTTCTATCTGCTGCAGGCACTAGCTGTTCCTTGCTAAAGAATTGTCTTCTCTTGTTGTTAGCACTAGCTATTCCTTGCTAAAGAATTATCTTCTCTCCTTACTAGCACTAGCTGTTTGCAGAATAATGTTGCTCCTAACTAATAAATTGCACATGTTAGGATTGTAATAGGACATAAGACAAAAGTAAGTAAATATCTATTACTAGGAAGTTTGTAAAACTAGAGTCCCTTAATAAGATACGCAAGGCAGTCTAATTTATAGACTTATCCTAGGCTAGACTATTTGCGCTAAGCTTGTACCCTATAACAGGCATAGAAGTTAGAACACAGCCAAGTACTACTATGCGTTTTTATTAAGGAGGTTGTACCTATATTAAATACACAGCTTGTTCTCTTAGCAAGTAGCAAGACTCCTTTTGTTAATAGATATAAAATCTAAACTATTGTTGCTAAAGCATTATCTAAGTTTACCTAGGACTACCTCTGCTTATAACAACACTAAAGCCACTCTATTGCTTTTAGCTAGCTAGGACTAACAAGCATTAAACTGTTAGAAGGTACTAAGGTTGCCTAGTAGCTGTGCAGCAGTATTCTATAATAAGTAACTACAGCTTTTACTCTGTGCTCTAAAAAGCAAGAAGGTGTAAAGTTAATCCTAAAGCTTACGCAACAAGACTATTAAGTGTAGAAAACTAATTACGCCTCTAGACTATTAGAGAGCTAACATGCACACAACTAAAGTTGTAACAGGCTAGATACTTAAAGAAGGTGAGAATTATATGCAGTAACATGTTTTAATACCTTTATTCCTATTTCTAGTAACAAGAGTATTAATTAAATAAAGAGTAGTCTTAGTAGATTGTAAGCATAATAGATAGACAAGGTAGAGAAGAAATGTTGTTATACTATAGACCTTGTATTTTCTAACCTAGGAATAAGCTTGTCTATATACTTAGAGAGCCCTAGCACGCTTATCCTTATCACTCCTAACTATAACAAATAGAGGCCTAGCAGGTATTAGAGTAACTAAATCTGCTAGTATATAAACCTGTAAATCCTAAGTCTAGTAATGTGCATAAGGGATAGGACTATATATATAAAATCCTATCTACAAAGGCTCTAAAGAAGCACTTGTACTCTATAACAACTACACTAACTAATTTCCTATTTCCCTACAGTGCTACGTAGCGCTGCCTCTTAAATGCAATAATTATTTAGCTACTAGTGTTTTAAGGACGCCTTACCTACAGGTAGGTTTATTACAAGATAGGAGTGTTCTAGTTTCTTAAAGACGTAATAAGTGCTATTGTTTTCTCTAGGTTATAAGGAAAGGTAAGCAAAGCCCTAACTTAAACTATAGAAGAAGCAGACATAGCCTAAGCACTACCCTTAATCTACTAAATAACTTAAATCTAATTGTTGCTTGTAGATGTGCCTGTCTAGAGTAATAGTATTAATTTCTACTTACAAAACCTTAAGTACCTAACACTAGAAGTAAACCCTAGCAATAGCAATAGTATACCTAGCAACAATTCTTGCAGTACCTAAATATTTAAGTATAGGTTTAACTTAAGAAGCGCATACGTATCTCTAACTCTTACTACTAATAAGCATATAGCTCTAACCTAGCTAATGTCTAGGTCTAGTCTTATAGCAGTTAAGTTTAACTTAAGTATAAGGCGCTATTGTGCTTATATCTTATTGGACTGCTAACAACTTAGTATATATGTAGATTATGCAACAGGCCTCTCTAAGAAGTCTAGGTGTAAACTAACATAAGCTACAGAACACAACTTACTATAATTGCTAAAAGTAAACACTATAGAGTATCTTAAACCTAAGAAGTGTGTAACTAGAGTAGACATAGCCAACACATAATAAAAGAGGGAGAACTACAAGTATAGTACTATGTGCTAAAGCACATGTGCTAAAGCACAAGATCTAAGCCTAAGAGAGTATTGCTTAAAGTAGAAGACAAAGTTAACTGCTCTAGTAATAGCCTGCTACTAAAGGCGCCTAGTTGCCTATTGTGCTTTAATAACCTAGGTAGTGTCTAGGCTACTCCTATATACTGCGCTAAAGTTGCTATTGTGTTAATATTACTAAGTAGGTACTATGTATATTAGCATAAACAGTAGTAATATAGAAATGTTTATATTAATGTAATTATGTAGGCGTATACACTAGGCCTTTACCTAACAACTTAGCTAAATAGATAGTGTATTTTAAGGTGTCCTATAGTGTTTAGCAGAGTCTTTCTTAGTCTTAATTAAGAGTACTTCCTAGCGTTAAGTGACTAGTAGGGTCTTAGGTAACTAGCGTAGTCTTAGGTAATAGTGTATATAAAAGCGTCCTATAGTATTTAGTAGAGTCTTTCTTAGTTCTAATTTAGAGTACTTCCTAGTGTAGTTGCATATAGTTAAGTTGTAAGTAGGTCTATAAGAATCTAGGTGTAGTTAGTATAACTTATTAGTTTAGAGTAGGTATACTTCTTAGCAATTGCAATATACTACTAAACTAACCTTACTATCCTTGCTCTGTGCTAACTAAAGCTTGCATGTTGCAACTTTCTAGAAGATAGACTTATATAGGAAAGAGTAAGATAATACTAGTAGTTCTATTAGCTAGAGTTAAAGCTCTATGCAGCTTTTAGCAGCGTAGTTAGCAATTGCAGGCTTAGTAGCTATAGTGTTAGTAGGAGAAAGTTTTTGCTCTAGCAAAGCTCTATTATCTAAGTAGTTAGTAAGTAAGTTGTGTTTACCTTTATTGTAAGCTAGGCAGAGCGTAGCGCAGTGCCTATGCTACTAAATTTATAGCTAGAGCACACGTGCCTGTTACGTTATAGCGTTTAGATTAGATTAGTTAAAGACTCTTAGGGGCAATACTAGTAGGTTGTAGGTTACTATTGTTTAGTAGCTAGTAGGATAGCAACAAATCTGTATATTTTTGCACACTAATAACACGCAGAGCACTTAATTAGTTAACTTATAAATACTTCTACTTAGATTCTATATATGCCCTCTGCGTTTAGTATAACTATTAGCAAGCTTATAAAAGCAAATACTCTTACACCTTAGACTTTAATAGTTTAAGTAATTCTAAGCATACTATGTCCTGTAATGCTTTAACTAGCAAACTACGTTCCTCTCTTATTAGGTAATAGCGCTCTTCTATCCTAACGTCCTTAGCTATGCTCTCTGCTATCTATTGTTTGTGCTATTCTTTTTGCTTATTAGATATGCATCGCTAGGGGAAACTGTGCACATTAACTTCTCTTAGCTCTAGATCTAACTTAAAGCTTTGCCTTCTTGCAAACAGCATAAGGAAGTACTTATTCTAAACTAGCTAACGCAGATACACTAGTTTAGTGTTAAGTTAAGCTTTATACTTATTAAAGAGTCTTCTAAGGCTAATGCTAGTGCTTGTTTCCTAGTTCTCTTTAATATAGATGCTAAACTTATTTAGACTTACAAGCTACTTTATCCTCTTGTTATTAGAGTGCGCAACATAGTCCTTAGCATATATTCTAAGTTAGAAAAGAATAAGAGCCTAAAGCATAGCGTTCCTTCTAAGGCAAATGTTGCTGTATACTGCTTTAATCTTGTTTACTTTAACATGTGGTTGTACTAGAATAACACAACTGCTACCTTAAAGCTAGCTAACTTATTGCTACTACTATAAACCTTAGTAAGGTACATGTTACTGTAATTAGATTTAATTTTAACAAAAATTAAAGCAAGGGTTTCTAACAAGTCTACTATTTCTTTAAACAATAGGCAGAACTAAGGGTAGTCCTAGCTAGTTTAATTCTCACTATAGATTACGTTCTTAGCGAACTCTCTTATTACTGCTTTGTTTATTAGAGATAAGCCCTTACACTTAGTAGGCAATAGCTGCCTAGTTAGAGTTGTGCTCTTATTGCTAGGGGGGTCTAACAGCCTAACTGTGCTTAAGGAAGGCAACGCTAGGCTATATCTTAGTTGCAAAGCCTTAGTAGACTAGAGTAGAGTATATAGCCTATGTATAGGTACTTTTAGAAGCGTCTTGCTTATCTTTAGCATGTTAAATTAGATAGAGGTTAGAGTTGCTTAGTTAATTAGCGTTCTTGCTACAAATTTATATGCAGCAACTCTACTAGTGTTTTTAACTATAGCTTCTAACTCCTTGTGTTTCTCTGCACTAATTAAACTCTTGTTTAGACCTACCCCTGTGCTGCATGTAAAGATAATAGCTAGTACTAGTAGCTAGGATGCGCTTAAATAGCAGTTAATTACCTAGTTAACTTTACTACCTCTACCTATTACAATTTATACTAGAATCTAACTAATTACTAGGGTTAATAAACTCCTTACTATTACTACTGCTAACAGCACGCTATCTACTTATATAGTTCCTATTACATCTATATATTAAGAAACTGCAACACGTTGCGTATACATTAATGTCCTAGTATGCCTTACTATAGATGTAATAGTACTGCTAATTATAGTATTATTACTACTCTTCTACTACTGCTTGCGCTCTATATAACAGGCATAAAAAAGGTTATATGCCAATGCTTATGCGTTTTAAAGGCATAACATAAGGTATCTAGACTAGTGTATAAGAAGCACTATAAGAAGTGCTAAGACTACAGTATTCCCTTCCTTGCTAAAGAGCTCTAGATAGAAATGCTACGCATGTAGAAGAGAGACAATACAGTACTACTAAATAACAACTTAGTTTTAAGCTTAATAGATTTAGACAATAGTACTAACTCTAACATAGATAATCTAATCCTTTTACTATAGGCGCAATATTGTTATAAGTCTTAAAAAGTAAATAAACAGAGTGCGTACTATTACTTATAGGCTAAGTTCTTGTCTAACGTCCTAAGGCACTTAGAACTACTAACTACTAATAGAGGAGATTAATGCGTACTAGGGTCTAGGACAAGAGCAGATAATGTTACGACAAGTGGCAAAGCCAGGCCAAGGCAGGCATGTAGCAGCGACCACCTCTGACCTGGTTGGCAATAAGTACTGTTCTAGCCACGTTATCACTATCAGAGTGATCATTTGTACCTTTTGGTTGTTGTGGCTAGGTGGGCAGAGTCTAGTCCTAACAGATAAAAAGGATTAAGGAAGTCCTTAAGAAGAAGTATAACATTAATATTAGCAACTCTATATTATAGGCTAAATACAAACTTAAGACACTGTTTATAGATAAGCTCTAGCTAGAGTATTACTATGCATGCCCTAATAGGTGTATAGCGTTTACTAGTAACTACGCTTAGGAAGCATTCTATCTAGAATGTAAAAGTAGATGTTACCTTAATAGCATAGATAAGACTGTAAGATAATAGTAGTATATACCTCTAATATCTTAATTGCTTATCTAGTATGTAGATAAAGATTAAGCAAGATAGCTTTGCGTTTACAAGAAGGAATTTGTAACAGATAATCTACTTACAGACATTAGAGATGTCTTTAATAGGGCATAGTTTTGCATATGCTGCTCTTAGGGCTATTTTAACAATATACACAACCTAGCGTTGCGTCTATCCCTTAACAGCATAGGCTTAGTAAAGAACTAACTATATAGACTTAAGCTTACGCTAGTTATATTATTTAATCTTAACCTATATTCTAGCATCTATAATAAAGAATAGAACTTGCTTACCTCTTTACTTATCCTACAGTCTTTTATAGCAAGCAGGATTAATACTTAGTTATACCTCTTGCTATAGGAGCTTTAAAATCTGTAAACTAGCATCTCTTATGTATAGAATGCGCACTTAGAGTAGTATTTTACTCTTAAAGCACATATTATTCTAGTTACTAGTATTTAGTACTTTGCACTATGCAAGACATATCTAATATATATATAGGCAATAGCCTAGCTATTATAAACATTATAGGCACAAAATTACTAGGTAAATATAAAGTAGGGTGCTATATATGTAGTTATATTAGTACACTCTATAACAAGAAGTACTACTATCTAAATAGAAACACTATTTATCTAAGCCTGCAATCTAATCTCCTACAAGTAATAAGACAGGTAACATTACTATAATATACTACTACCTAGACTACCTATAAGGAGCTCTAGTAAGATAATAGCATTGCACATAGGTCTGCACTTCTAGATATACCTACTATACATTTCCTTTATAGTTTTCCTATTAATGTTATACACTACATGTATGTAAATATACTTAGTTACTTGTACAATTTCTAGAATATAGAGTTAAAGAGCAGAGGCGTTGTAGTGTAAGGTATTACAAAGTCCTACTAGAATTCTATTAATAAAGGCATTAAAGACTCTAAAAAGAACATTCTAATGTATATATATTATGTGCCTTAACTTATATTACAACACAGAACATTTACATCTACTAACTAGCTATTATTTTTTTAGTGCTATAGCGCGCCTACTATGTACAAATCTCTACTGCTTGCATATACTAAAAAGTTTCTGCAATATAGAAAGCTTCTTTGCCTAGTACAATAGCAGAGCTATAGCACTACTAATATTAATAAAGTAAGGCGCATATGTGTAGAGTTTGTCTAGCAGTATAAGCATATATATTACAATAACAACCTAAACTAGCTATAGGCGTGTATAATCTAAGTCTACTTCTTATTACATATTGCAGACTGTATTGTAGATTTTAGGTTACTAATGTACTACTAGTAGTACACAATAGAGAGGTTTATATAATCCTTTATAATAATTACTTTGTCTCTCTTAAGAAGCATTAAAGCGTCTAGATTAACCTTATTACCTTTAAATATATCTGCTATGCAAACTTTGTACAGCATGTATAAGTGCTAACTAATAATACAGATTCCTCTAACTAGGGTAAGATTAGCCTCTTATACCTAATAGGCAAGCTGCTCTCTTAAGAATAGTAGGCTTAGCTCTAAAGATCTGCAGCAGAATGTTAGCAGGAATATACTACTATATTGCCTAGCAATATAGATGTGTATGCTGCATACTATCTAAGCAATAACAACCTTGTTGCTACTATTAAAAGTAAGAAGAGAATTCTTTACTAGCAGCACAGAGCTTATATTATGTACATATACAATGTATTACTAGGGACAGCGCAAGAGTAAGGCAATCTGCATTTTATAGTTGTTATCTACTTCCTCCTAGATCCTGCTAACAGTAGCAAGTAGGTATATGCTAGGAAGCTAACTGTGTTACTAATAAGAAAGCGTTACCTTAATAGACAGCGCCTGCTAGCTGCACTACGTAAAATACTTAGGTTTAGCGCTCTATTTACCTACTAGCAGGGTACTAACAACTTCTTGTAGATACCTATAGGTAACATTGTTAACTTAGTAGGGATTATTACTACTTACAGCAAACAAGGGCAGCAGAAGACTAAATATTATTAGATTATTAACTAGCGCAGGCTTGCAGAATTAAACCCTAGCTAGAGCTCTACTATTACTACTATACTTTATTCTTAATAAAAAGCAGAACTAGACAAACTACTATACACTTTACTAAAACAATTCTTATAATAGAAACCTGCTATACTAAGCACTATTATATTTGCCTTCTGCTACTATTTCTAGTAGCACAAAGATAAAAAGGAAGAGCAGAAATTTGTATGTCTTAGGTCTTCTATTCTTATCTAGGAAGCTTACTAAGATAGACATACAGATATATAATAGCTAACTCTCTTTATATTAAAACATTTATAAGAGGCATTATATCTATTAATGCTACTAGCTCCTTTCTATTAAAACCTCTACATAATACAAAAGGTTAGTAACAACTACAACATGATACTATTCCTATTATCTAACAGAAACTTTAGACTAAAAGAAAAGTCTATCTATAAAATGTTGCTGTTCCTGCCTTGCTAAAGCATTTAGAGCTAACTAAGCTAGCATCTAAAACCTTAATACATGTAGCCCTCCTTAGGAGTTTGTCTTTATAGCTCCTATTTACCTTTACATAGAGTTTTTAAAGCAAAACCTAATTTTAGTTACTACTCTTTAGCCTAGACTAAAAACAAAAATCTAGTGTTTTATAAGCAGTTTCTCCTTTATTAGAATACTAAAAAAAGACTAAAATTGTATTTAAAGCTGTTTATGCTAGAAGACCTTTTTTGCTAAAGTTAATAGACTAAACCCTTATTAAGACTAGAGGAGAAATATGTTTCTAACACTTTAAGCTGCATAAAACCCTCTAAAACCTACACACTTAAAGAACATAGTGCCCTACTTCTACCTCTTTAACTAGCTTAAAATTCTTTAAAACCTAAGCACTTAAGCTTTGTAGTGCCTTGCCCCTCTAAAATCTACACGCTAAAGGCAGATAGTGCCTTACTTTACTATAAATTACACACTAAAACTCTTATAGCGCCTTACTTCTACCTCTTTAAACTATTAAATATAGTTTAAAATTAGCTTTGCTAAGGGCATATAGTGTCTCGCTTCTGCTCTTTAAGCAGCTTAAAACCTTTTAAAACTAGGTCTATAGAGTGTACATAGTGTCTTGCTTCTATCTCTTTAAACTACTAAAACTAGCTTAAAGGATCTAGCAAAGCTTTAAAAAGTTATACTAAAGCTGTTATATCCTATCTCCTAACAAACCTAAACGCTTAAAGTATTAAAGAGATAGATTTAAAAAACATAGTTAAAGTTACTAATAGTTCTTAGTTAGTTTTCCTATAGTTTTAATATCTGCTAGTATAGCAAGGCTTTTAAAAATTATACTTAAAGCTGTTATGTCCTGTCCTCTAATAAACCTAAACGCTTAAAGTATTAAAGAGATAGATTTAAAAACTATAGTTAGAGTTACAAATAGTTCTTAGTCTACTTTTTAACAGTTGTAGTTCTGCTTAAGACCTATCTTTTCTAGCTAGACTAAATAAGTAATAGTATATAGTATAGAAAATGTGTTTTCTATATAAGTTTTTGTAAACATATAAATAGGCTATAAAAAATACCTATTATATAAAACCTATTTTAGCTCTAGAATAAAACCCACATGTTGCGTGTTTTAAATACCTATATATTTAGTGTATTTTTCACCCGCATTTTTCGTGTATGAGCCTATCCAAAATCTAGGAAAAAAATCCGATTTGTGCGGGTTGAAAGAACCCGACCTGCTTACCGTAGTGCGTATGTGGAGTTATCTCTCAGGGATTCCAGCATCTCGGCTGGAAGCGAGAGGGGTAGCTCCGGATCTCTTCTCATTGTGGCAGAACGAAAGTCTTCGGTAACGTCGCGTCGTGGTTCTAGGCCGAGGAACGATGCGGCACCATCAACATTGCTCATGTCGTCAAGATAGTGACCAACAAGGGTCTTAGAGCTTCGATGGCCAGCGAATTTCATTACTTGGCCGAGTGAATAGCCACCATCTTATTTTTTTCCTTAGTCAGGACAGCTTCAATGGCGGCGATTTTACTCACCATCGACCTTAATCAGAGCCTCCCTTCGAGCGGCATGCAGCCCCATACCCTGTGGGAACCCTGCCCTGATCGCCCAATGTGAGCACTGAGTACCCCATAAACTAGGATTTTTTGCTTTCTTAGTCAGTCCGTTTGCGTGCATGACCGGAAATACAAGGTCCATCAGGACACAATCATCCCACTCCATAATCCAATATTGCTCACCTGGCCTCGGTCGAGCAGCAAGAACGTCTTCGATAGTCTTGAACTCTCTAAAGGCTTCGGATATGAGAAAGATGGGTAGCAGAAACAAGAGACCATGAGAAAAAAGAGGAGGCACAGGAGTCAGCTGTTCGTATAGCAAATGTTGAGGCCTACAACAATCATTAGTCTCCAAACAAGGTGAAGAATGCTGTCAGTTACTTCTTATAAGAGTCTTGCATCCCCTTTGCGAACTCTCTTGTGAAGCCCAGTTTGATCTCTGGCTCACTTGTTCTCCATGCAACCATGCAAACAATGTCCTAATATTAACCATTAGAATCCCGACAACCTCAAACGCTAATGCTCACCCACCTTGTATCTCGCCATGCAAGGCTCCTTCAATCTCCCACTTAAGTAGCAGTGGAGGTTGAGTAAACCCGCAAGGCAAACCCAGACGCCCTCGTGGATGTAGTTGTGATAATCGCTGCCCCAAAGGAGTGTTTGCATATAAACCCAATTATCTAACGTCAAGAATGTGGGTTTCTTCTTTTCTATAGAGAGAGACAGCTTGTCTTTGAGATGGGTTTGTATATAGTGCCCGTGTTAGCAATTATCTGCGCCAAAAGGGTTACGTAAAGACTCACTGCACACACAGAGTCATGGATATGCTTTAGAATGGCAGTGTGCTAACGCTCCCATGCTGCCATGAAGTGCCTCAACTTATTTCGAACGGTGTGTACAGTCGGTCGTCCCCCTCTTTATCTAGCTTTCCTTTGGTGGCAAGTGCAACAGTTTCAGCAAAGTGCTTCAGGCTCTTCAGACTTTGTGGGTTGGCATCGGGAAACTGCTTCGAGTACCTGTAGATAGCTCAGTGACGCAGATAATAAGATTGAAGCTCGCTACTCACGCTACCCATAGGTCCATCATCGAAGCATAGGGGATCTCGCTAAGCTTTGCGAGCTTCCTGTGAACTGGCTCATCGTTGAACTCAGGAGTATCTCTAGCCAGCCCAAGATTGAGAGCCGCTCTAATTCTATCTTCTGACGTTACTTTCATCTGACCTCGTTTCTCCAAGACTGTTTTCGAAGTAGGGATCATTTTGTAGGAGTGAATGACGAGTTATAGTAGTGGGTAATAAACGAGTTCCAGCCGACACGACAACAAAATGAATTGGTCAAACAATAGGAATGGATGACCTTTAAATATCCTAGCCTCGCAACTAGTGAAGGGATCACTGGCTGTATTGAGGCTATTCTTATTAAGCCGTTGTCACAAACATGGACACGGAATCGTGCATTTACAGGGGCGGCATAACAATGCATCGGCAGGTGTAGCCACCAATTGTTGATGCAGAGAAGTGGCAGGCATGTTGTCAGCAAGGGATAAGACCCCTTAGCAAGTTTAAGCTATTCCAGGCCATCATTGGTAGTCCTGAGTGGCCCTGAGCAAGTCTGGGTGGAGCATGAGCAAGCTTGAGTGGAGCGTGAGCAGCCGTGAGCCAGCCCTGAGCAGCCGTGAGAGAACCCTGAGCAGCCTTGAGCCAGCCCTGATCAGCCCTGATCAGCCCTGAGCCGGCCCTGAGCCGGCCCTGAGCCGAGAGAACGAGGGTCACATGATTGTCAGCGTCTTGTAGGTGTTCGAGTTGGGGCGCTATAACAGTAGGTTTAGTTTATAGTAAAGAGGTTTAGTATAAGTTTTAATTATATTAATAAAGTCCTTAGCTATACTAAGTATGTAGGGAGAATCTTCCTTTGTAGTCTATAACGCTAGGCTTATAACTGTAATTATTAAGAGACTTAAGAGATAAACAATTAACGTACTCCACAGTCGAGCAGATCACACAATCAAGCAGATCACTCTGCTAAGACCACACTAAACCTCTACCCTATTATAGCTTGCATTAGCCCACGTTAGCCTTTTATACAGTAGTACAGCACATAATATTATTTAGTAACACCTTCTATAGGCTTTTTACATGTGTGTAAGTTATGCCCTACATTATAGCACTTTTTATAGCGTCTTTAGGTTGCTTTACCTCCTTTAACATATACTTGCTTTCTTACCTTCTTTCTATTACTACGCGCCCTAAACTTAGTTAGAGTAGTTAATTAAAGGCCTTCTTTAGCTGTTAGGACTCCTTTTTGCTGTAACTACTTTCTTTTATACAATTTATGTTGCGTAGCAGCCTTATTTGCTACTTAAAGCCTAGTAATTTCTTTTTAAGCTAACACTAGCTTATGCGCTACTATAGCTACGCCTTTAGCAAGCTTTTTAAAGGCCTTAACTATTAAAGTTAGTAAGCTGCTTGCATGCCTTTAAATCCTCTTTTAAATTAGTGTTAATTGCAACCCTAATTGCAAGGTATTGCTAGGAATTTAAGACTGCTAGGGCTTATCTTCTATAGTAGGCAGTAGTAGGGTACATAGGCAGACATTAAGACCTATTATAACCTATTCTAGGTTAAAGAGGACTATTCTAGCGCCTTAGAAGCCTCCTTAGATATTGCTAGAAGTAAATGTCTCCTTGTAGGCGCCTATAAAGCATAGTAAGAACTTAGTTTTAGTAATATAAGTAATGTAGTTACGTATAAGATCCTTAGCTTAGCACCTATACACCTTCTTTAAAGGAGCAAAACAGCCTACATCTAGTAGCTATAAGAGGTGTAATAAGTGTAAAGGTATATATAGTGTAATAATCTTTACTTTCTTACAGTATTATTAGAAGTTAAGGGAGTTATAGCTCTTATAGCTATTAATAAGGAGCAGCTAGTGTACTTCTTAGGTGCGTGTCTTTATATAGGCATTAAAGTGCTTTAACTAGACTAGATTAAGCTTGTTAGTAGTCTATCTGTTTTTAGAGACTCTAATAACCTAGTTATAGGGCAGATTAGGCTCTTTGTACTAGGCAGAGAGGTAGTTGCAGCCTTTAAAGATAATAAAGAGTAGAATAGCCTATCCTATGCTATTAATGCCTTATATAACTATTGTTTACTCCTAGTTGTCCTGCTACACTGCCTTTAGTTGTCCTTAACACTCTAAGCCTGTAACAACTGCTCTTATTAATATCTAGCCTATTATAAAGCCTGTCTTATTAAAGTTATATATATTATTATCTTAGATGCTATACTTAGCTTTAACATTTGCTATAAGCCTAAACTAGCTTCTAATAATCTCTAGATCCTTATAGAGGGCTTTCTTATAGTTGTACTTATAATTAAACTTTACTTTAAGGTTAGAGCAGCGCTTAATAAACATATTAGGCTAGTTTATACTAATATAGCCTATATTGCACTTAGTATACAAAGAATTAGCTATATTAGCTATAGTAGCTAGCTAAGAAGCAAATCCTTGTGCGTCTAGCTTAAGGATGTACTTAGTAATTATATCCTTCTTAGTCTAATCTATATTCTATTAATTTAGGGTATAATTAGCTTATGCAGGTTATTTTATGTATTAAGTATGTAGTGTGCTGTAAGGTGTATTATATATAGCTATAGCGCGTTGCAGTGTAAGCATTATGTCTTATTAGATAGCTTAAAGCGTAAGCTGTATTACAGCTTCTCTTAAGGGCGTAGATTAGTGTTGTTGTTAAGGCATTGCGTGGTAGGGTGGAGGTTTAGTGTGGTCTTAGCAGAGTAATCCGCTCGATCATGTAATCTGCTCAACCGTGGAGTACGTTAATAATTAAGAAAGAGAGATTAAATTCTTCTATAGAGCTATTAATTTAACCTAATTGTTTATATATCCTTAATCTGACGCTAGTGACTTAGCGCATCTGGATTTGGATCACAAAATCAGTAATCCTGATCAGATAATCACTAATATAAGCGGTATTTACCGCGACAGTTCGTGATTGCTGTTTGAGCGGAATGACGTAAGACACAAAACCAAACTTCTGCCTCCACTTCCAAATTGCCCAGACACATTTATCCTCAGTACTCCAGGCATCGGCATTGCTTGTACTCGCCATCGTCTAATCTCCGCACGAAGTGATACCTCATATCTTTAGTCCTTGTCCCACGACCTTTTCCAGTAATGTGCGACTTCGTGCCACTCCCCATTGTTTGCTTCCAATGCGGAACGTAAGGATGCAGTTCCTTCATGTTTCAGACATGTACTGACCCGAAGAAGTGATCAAAATCCCTGCCATTGCAAGGTCATTGGCCCTACGATCGGTTTTGTGATCACAGTGGGCATGGCTGTGAGTTCATGTGTTCACGCTCGGGGCCTTGTACCTAGCTGATTGTTTTGGTAGATCATCTGCTGGCCCGCCTCTTTGTTGTGCTGCTGCTGTGCGACAGATGCGGGAAAGAAGTAAGCGAAATGTTAATCCTCCGATTCCTCTCAAACACGTACTAACCACGGCAGGGTTCTTGCTCTACCGGTGGATACAGGCAATGCGGTCAGTAACGCCATACCGATATGACAGCTTCTTGTGCGACAGTCACAAGGTACTTATCCGTCTTTCCACTTCCGCGCCCCGGGAGTTTCTACGCTATGAAATGGTACATGTCTTTTGTCGTCGTGGACTTGGCTTTGATTCCTTTCCGCGGCCAGATATGCGCCATCATCAAAAGCGGCCTGTCTACGACTTATCCTGCGATGATGACCTATCAGCAAACTTGCATCCATGACTTTGGAGATAGCCAGCCATCTTTTCGAAATGTCTCTTGGGCTCCTCGGCACCTTGCATTCATGCGGCAGCCCGCAAATACATATTTAATACACATCCTTTGTTGAGACCGAAAAAGAGCCCTATGGTGAAAGAATTTATTGAGCTCGTGAGCCTGGAAAAGAGCTAGGAACGAACTTGTTTGACTGCTCTATTGAATTACTGATCACGTGAGTACGTGTTCACCTTTAAGTCTTTCTGGTTACTAATTCTATGATTCCGAACAAGGTAGTCCTGTTTGCAGATCACTTACCGTGACTCTGGTTGAGCGGGCTTTTGCGACGCGCCTTCATTTGGATGCTCTGCCTCTGAGCAATGCTCGGGTTGACCGAAAGTGCTCAGCTACGCACTCTCTTGCAAGTAACCTAGATATTCCAAAGCAGCTGCTATTCGGCAGTCTTAGAATCACTTTGCTCTCGGTAAGTGAAGGTACCATAGAGGCCACAGCTCCACGTCACTGTTTGTATGTATTCCCGTTACGGCTTGACGCGACGCGCCCTACCGTAAATATTCCCAAGCCCTCTACACACCATACCACATTCTTCTACGAGCTCTTCTGAGGGGATGGGCAAGATGTTAGACATTCGCGCAGAACATCCTGCCACAAGCACGACCTTCCTGACCGACAGTGACAAGGCTCTCGCGATCAACAAAGATTCAAACCCAGACGACAATCCATCTCCCGTATCCGTGAGCGAATCCACTATGTCATACAAACACGTTGCGACATGGCCGCTTGACGAGGTTGGGTACAAGTACGTCCCTGCGTACACCCGCCCAGATTGCTTCTCTGATGCAGAATGCTGTTCCTGGGCGGATGCACTAAAAGCTATCGAGGAACATGACTGGTCACTCAAGGGACAGGATAGCAGATGTCATTCTCCCAGAAACAACGCGTAAGTCGGTTCTGTCTTCAAGCTACAACTTTGCTGATGTCACTAGCCACCGCGGCGAACACGGCGAACACGGCGTACGCAACTCCGAGACCACACTGAAGTCACTGGAGTGTCTGTCCACTATTTCTGTCAATTCGGATCAAGTTCAACCCGGTTCAGTGTCAGCCAGCTCACTGAGTCACGGAGCGGAATACTTCGACTTAGTTTCGACAGACGAACATAGTCTCTCCGATCCTTTTACCCCCGAGAATGATACCGCAAGCGGAAGGACACAAGAGATCATTGCAGAGGTCGAGCCAGACGATTCATATCAGAGCACTACAAGGACAATAGATCCGCAGACTGCATCTGTCACGAGCAGTGGACAGGAATCTCTCAACTCAGTCCCAACGACACCTGTTGAAGATCAGACATGCCATAGTTCAGGTACCGAAGGAGAGCAGGACCTGATGCTGCATGGTGGGGATGGGATCCAAGACCACAAGGAAGATCAGGTTCCGGATGTGATCGAAGATGAAGTGGCTGTCGGCTGCTCAACCCCGTCGGAGCTGTCAGTTCCCCAATTTCAACACTCAGGTGACGAGTTGCATCATGAACTGGTCTTGGAGGTAGGGCCTGGAGAGCCTGCCCAAGTTCTCATTAGAACAGTCGCCTTAGCTGGAAAAGTCCTGTTGCCTTTGTCAGAGTCGACTGACTCTCCGCATACGAACGCTACTAGAGAGGACCACGATGTTACCCCTTCCAGTGAGGGCGAAATTTATGGCATCACTAGCGCTACCGATACTGTGGCCACTTCTATCGCAGAAAACCCAGCAAATGCAACCACGAGGCTGGACGAAAACGAACAACTTTCTCAGCCTGTCAACTTAGCAGGTGAGACGGATATCGACAAGGTTGACAGGCAAGTCTCTCCAGTAGCCGAACACGATTTGATCGAGCAGCTTCAAGAGGCTGTCGTTCGAAACAGGAAGGAAGTTGGAGACACACAAATGAAAGACGCGGCGGAAGAATTCCGAGGAGTATCTCAACCACCACCAGTTATCGATGATGCGGGCGTCGAGGTCAAGACGATCGACTTCTCGACCACTTCTGGCGAGAACGCCTCAGAACATGGAATCGTCAGTCCTACAGAAGGGCCGCCTGATAAAATTGGCTCTCTACAACCTGAGAGTTGTACCTTGAATGATCGGAGTATCCAATCCTCTGGCTTTTCCGAAACTACCGTTAGCCCTGGTTCAACTCATGGTGACCTACCCCTCTTGGTTGATGTCTCGCAGAGACCTGTGTCTGACGGAGACACGCTCATGCAGGATGCAGACGCAGGGGTGACTTCTACCTGCAGTGCAACTGAGCACCAAGGAGTTGAGTCTTCATCACCAGGTCTACAACTGGAAGAGGTTGCCTCGAGTAATGAATCTGGCGAATCGCACTCGCCAACAGACGGCAGTCAACACTCGACTTTACCACACGCAACTATCACTGAGTTGACAGAAACAACGCCCGAACCAGAGCTACCTACTTCCGTCACAATAAACCAAAACTTTTCGATTACTCCAGCAGCTCTTGCCCCTTCCCCACCAGTCATTGACATATCTGCGATCATGGCGGCACTCGCCACCTACATGTCGAAAACCACAGTGTCTGTCCTCGGTCTGAAGCGATCCTACGATTGTGTAGAACCGGTAATAGACCCTGAAGAAGGTCCAGCTACCAAGAAGCGGAGATTGAACTCAGACATGAAGTCTACTACCGAAGACAACATGATTACACACGATGTAACTGAAGATCACAGTGCTCTGGATGCAGTGGGGCATAGATCGAGCTCAGATGTAGAGCCTACAACCGATAACAACATGACTACAGACGACGTAGTTGATGAAGATCACAGTGCTCCGGATGCAGCGGAGCAGAGCTCGGTCGAAGGAATGGCTGTCGACGAAGCATACAAACAGGAGGAAGAATCGGCGGTTTCTGACACGCAAGGCAAGGCAAACGTGGAAACGGACACCGCAGTGGTAGGCGTGCAAGTCACGGACGGCCCTGTGGGAACTCACTTCGAGGCACACGTCAACGGCATCGCAACTCTCAGTACATATGTCCCAACTGAAGAACTCCCTACTGGTTCAGCTGAGCTTGCACCCCCGGTCATGGATTTCTTGGACAATACTACCAATAGGGACTTCGAGCCACAGAGTCCGAAGAGTCACGAGTGTCATCTCAACTCAAACTTCTCGCCCCATTTTACCGGCCCATACATCCAATCCGCAGATGTAGAAATGCAAGAACGCCTCACCACCGCCTCGGTATCACCACCCCCAGGACCCTCCACTCTAAACCCTACCCCCGTCTCTAAACTCCGTGGGCCCAGAATCAGGTTCAAGCCGTTGAGACCAGCAGGAGACCAAGAAGTGACGGCCAAAACGGAAATCCTCGACTCGGAAGCACACGGATACGACTCAGACGAAGCTATACAGAAACAGCTGGCACACGAGATGGCCATCGACCATTCCAGCTGGGGTGATGATGGAGAAGTGCCGACAGT
>SATY01000752.1:0-18607 GCA_004335155.1 Ascochyta viciae
TTTTTGTGGCTTAGTTCATTTTAGATTATTGATTTTTTTTTTTTTTTTTTTTATTTTTTTTTTATTTTTTTTATTTTTTTTTTTTTTTTTTTTTTGCAAACCACACCGTTGGCAGTGGGTTGAAAATACTTTGAACGCCACTGTTAGACAGACAAGGTAGTGTAGACGGACGAAGTAGCGTAGACGGACAAGGAAGGAGGGATGGACAGAGGTGCCTGGGCCTGAGGCGGTGCTGTCAGCCGCAGTAGCGGGCGCGTGGACAGGCCATAATTCTGGAATGGCACGCGAGCTGAGTGGCAGTAGATACTAGACAGCAGGTGTCTTCAGCGGCACGACAAGGCTGTTCACCGGCGACTGGGCGCGTACGGTGTAGAGTGTAGATTCGTCAGGGAGGCGTCACGCGCAGGGTTCGCGCAGAAAATGGAAAGGGAGAAAGGGAAAATGTGGTGCCGTCATTTCGGCCACTTCAGTCTCGAAGCTTAGGCCCGCGCTAGCTGCGAGCCCTCGAAGGCCTGCGAGCGTCACTCGGCCTCAACACCAACACGACCTGTTTGCTCTTAGCGAGATACAGTCGACACGCACTTCTCCTCTGCCCTCGACACGCAATTCCCCCTCTGCCCCTCCCTCTCTCTTCCCTCTCCCCGCCAGCGACACGCTTCTGCCACCTCAGCCTCTGCTCGCGCTTGCCGTGTGCCGACCCCTCCTCCCACACAGGCCCTGAGAGACGGCTCGTAAATACATGACCGCGAGGCGCCATTCGCTGCACCACGTCCGCATTTCCTCCCTCTTTGCCCGCAAAGCCTCGTAGGAACCAGGCATCATGGGTCAGACACTGTCCGAGCCCGTCGTCGACAAGGTACGCGCCGCCCTTCCGCCCCGCCCCCGCATGGCGCTTTGCAGACTTGCAGAGTTGCACACTTGCACACAGCGCTGCAGTCGCTCGTTCGTCACCAAGACGCCTGCTGTTGCTTACCAAGACGCGCTGCATACACGTAACACATCTCCCCCACTAACACCCCTCCCAGCACTCCGAGTCGGGCGATGGCGAGACATTCATCTTCGGCACCTCGTCGATGCAGGGCTGGCGCATCAGCATGGAGGATGCCCACGCCTGCATCCTCGACCTGCAGGCCGCCGTCGAGGGCGGCAAGCCCACCGACGCCGACAAGCGACTGGCCTACTTTGGCGTATACGACGGCCACGGCGGCGACAAGGTGGCCATCTACACGGGCGAGCACCTGCACGAGATCATCGCAAAGCAAGAGGCCTTCAAGGAGGGCGACCTGAAAAAGGCCCTCCAGGACGGCTTCCTCGCCACCGACCGCGCCATCCTGAGCGGTACGTGCCCGCACACCTCGACCCCGCGGCTGACGGCGGCGCTGACTGTGTGCTCCAGATCCACGATACGAGGAGGAAGTCTCGGGCTGCACAGCTTCTGTCGGCGTGCTCTCCAAGGACAAGATCTACGTCGTGAGTGGCCCCGCCTGAACTGGCACAGCTGCCATCTAACCACGCCCAGGCCAACGCTGGTGACTCGCGCACCGTCCTCGGCGTCAAGGGCCGCGCAAAGCCCCTCTCCTTCGACCACAAGCCCCAGAACGAAGGTCAGCCGCCTCGTACCCTGCCCCCCGACTACACCAAGCACTAACGCATCCCAGCCGAAAAGGCTCGCATCCAGGCCGCCGGCGGCTTCGTCGACTTTGGCCGCGTCAACGGCAACCTCGCCCTGTCCCGCGCGATAGGTGACTTCGAGTTCAAGAAGAGCGCCGATCTCCCCCCTGAGCAGCAGATCGTCACTGCCTTCCCCGACGTCGAGATACACGAGATCAACGCCGACGACGAGTTTCTGGTCGTTGCCTGCGACGGTACGCCTCCTCTGTAGTAGTCCCGCTTCCCCTGCTAACGCCTCCAGGCATCTGGGACGTGCAATCCTCCCAGGCCGTCATCGAGTTCGTCAGGCGCGGAATCGTGGCAAAGCAGGACCTTGCGTCCATCTGCGAGAACATGATGGATAACTGCTTGGCGTCGAACAGCGACACGGGCGGCGTGGGCTGCGACAACATGACCATCACCATCATTGGTCTGCTCCAGGGCCGCTCCAAGGAACAGTGGTACGAGGACATTGCCAAGAGGGTTGCAAATGGAGAGGGTCCATGTGCGCCGCCAGAGTACGGCAAGTCTGAAGATCCAGCTCCGTCAGCCCCAGAGGCTGAAGCGTAATTCGAGTCTAATACATGAATGCAGCCGAGTTCCGCGGCCCTGGCGTCCACCACCGCATTGACGATTCCCCCGATGAGCATGACATGGATCTTGACAGCCGGTTTAGGCCGAGTACCGGTACGGGTGGCCGCATCATTCTGTTAGGCGATGGCACTGAAATTGAAACCGACGGCGCAGACAACGGCATGTTCGACAACGACGACGAAGAGAAAGACCTCGACTCCCAGGTCAACAAGTTCAGCAAAGACGACGCCCCCCGCGACGGCACCCCCGGGCCCGCCACCGAGGTGACCGAGTCGCCGTCCTCGGTCGCGACCGAAAAGTCCGAAGACAAGAACACGGCCGGCGAGCAGACCAAGCTCAAAAACGAGAAATAGCCCTCACGAGACGGTCGCACGAATTTCTTCCCTATCATGATTGCAGGTGGCGTGTTTGTTGCAACGCGTTGGACGAGCCATGAACGCAGGGTGCAAGTTACGATTAAAGATACCTGGCGTCGTATCCTGTCGCCATCCTAGCTTACTATCTTTTTATTCAATCTGCCTGGCTTGAGTGATGTTCGTGTTGAGGTGATTGTCACGGCCTGTGTGTAGTCTGATGTACCACATCGTGGCAGAGGATGGTACACATACTTCTCGTTGATTTCTACAGTCAAAGTCTACACTTACAACTTACTCGGGAATGGCAGCAATGGGTAGTTCTTCTCCCCACTCTCCAGTGCCGCTCTGCCTGCCTTCTTGATCTCATCGATCGAGGTGAAGCCTGCGACGTTCATGAGGATGTCCAGGTCTGCGAGCAGCGCGCGCATCACGTGGTCCACGCCCGTCTCGCCCATAATGCTCAGTCCCCAGATCCACAGACGGCCGACGAAGACGAACTGCGCGCCGAGCGCGAGCGCCTTGAACACGTCAGACGCAGAGCGCACGCCCGAGTCGTACATGATGTAGATCTTGTCGCCGACAGCTAGTGACGGTGAATCAGCATACCAGCGATACAATTCGTAGTCACGACTTACCATCGACAATCTTCTCCAAGGCATCCAGACTCGCAACCGCACCATCCACCTGCCGCCCAGCATGATTCGACACCACAATCCCATCGAACCCTAACTCAACACACTTTCCCGCATCCTCCACACTCTGAATTCCCTTGAGACAGAACGGCTTACCACCGGACAGCTCCTTCCACAGCTTCATAGCCCACACAGCCTTTTCCCACGTATGCGCACGTCCATGCCAGACGTTATCAATCCACAGGGCGCCCGCCTCATTCGGCTGCTTCTGCGGATCAATCCCCTTCTCCTTCAACCGCTGTTGAAAGACGGGATCCGAGAGTCCCAAATCCGCGCCAATACCGTGGTAGAAGGCATAATTACTCGTCGCAACATCATCATGCCGCCACCCCAACTGCCACGTATCAAGCGTGAGTATACAAGCGCTGAACCCGCTGTCCACCGCTCTGGCCAATAGCGAGCGTGTCAACTCATCGTCGTGCGGCATGTACAGTTGGAAGAATCTCACTCCGCTACCACTCCCGTCTTTACTCGCTGCTGCGCCCTCGTCGTTCGCTGCTCCAACGGCTTCAATCGGCTGGCTCCCCGCTGTCGACAGCGCATACGGTAACCCCAGTCCGCCTGCCGCCCGCGCAACCGGCAACTCGCCTGCGGGGTGGTAGATCTTGTTTATCCCAACCGGCGCGAAGCCGATCGGGGCGTTGACGCGGTGGCCGAAGATGGAGCTAATGGTGTCGCGCTTGTTGGTGTCAACTAGCATGCGCGGGATGATTTGGTGTCGGTAGAAAGCTTGTCTGTTCGCCGTGTGCGTGTGCGATTGCCCGGCGTTGGAGGAGGCGTAGTACCAGCCGTTTTGCGTCAATTTGGTTTTGGCCTGTTCTTCTAGGGCGCCGGGGTCTGGGGTGTGTGTTAGTCTTGCGGTGGTGGTAGTGGGTTGGCAGCGGTCGATGGGGGAAATGGGTAGTAGCAAGGGGAGAGAGGCGGTCGAGGGAAAGCAGAAGATGCAGTCAAGGAGGTTTCGTAATAACGAACCAGTATCAAACATCGGCGTCTCTCCCTCATTGCTTTTCCAAAAGTTATGGCGCTGGTACATTGCATACTGCGGCGTTTTGCGAATGTCTTTGTTCGCATTATTCGGATCCATGATAGCGTTGCGTTGCGGAGTGTAGTGTCGTGTCGTAACTTGTCGTGCCTCGTCGTGCCTCGTCGTGCCGTATCGTATCAAGTTACGTCACGTCGTCACTACCTCCAAGACCTCAACGGCGTACGTGCGTGGGTGCGTGCGTGATGGAAAAGAATATGTACGCGAGGCAAAGTAAAGTAAACAGAACCCAAGAACACCACCTCTGCAATTCCACTCCAGTATCTCCAGGTACGTGTGCGGCTATTATACTCTACCCGCTTACTCGGAACCCGCTCTGTTCATAGTGACGCTACATCACTTACTCTACTCCCCGTACTACACCTGTATGCATGACGACCTTCCAAACCGGCACTTACCATGCACACCTCTAATTTTCACTGTCGGCATTCACTCCGGTACCTCAATCCACTTCCATCACCTCACTACCGTACACATACTACGTACCGCGTTATATCCGCGCGTAGTCGTAAACCCCGAAGTCGAGGATGATGTCGTGGTGATGAAATGCTTACAGCGCTTCGTTGGAGAGAAAAGCGGGGCGGAGGTGTGGTGGGGCAAAGCTTGTTTTTAGTTGGGAGAGCTTGTTTTGTTTAGCCTTTTGGGATTTACTTAGGGGGTGTGGGGATAGAAGTGTAGCTATAATATTCTGTGAACGGGTCATGCCTTTGTCATGGGATTGTTGATTCTATGGGAGGTGCGTGGACTTGCATTGAAGGCCATTGCGGTGCCTGTAGGGCTGCGAAAGTGAGGTGTTCGCCTTCGGTGAAGGTGCGCTCCTGGGAAGTGGGACGTGAGTCTACATGCGATGAAGTGGGTGGGCTTGTTGTTGCTAAGTGGACTCAAATGTAGGCGGCCCATAGAGAGAGTCCTGGCTTGTTATGAAAGTGGTTTCGGGTCTCTACCCTCGCTACATCTCGATGTACTTACCTCCCTTCGAAAATCAACCTTATTACCTAAGCATACCACATCTGATAATGGACTGAAATGCAAACACCTGCGCTGATGTGGGTTCCGCGTTGTATTGGTGAAGCAGCCCTTGAGTAGCAAAATTCTGTCACAGTTACACAGAACAACTATGTTTACATTTCTTTCTTTGCGACCACTTCCAGTGACAACGATGAACGAACAAAATACCTTGTTTTGTTCAAGAAAATCAGATTCCAGTTGAATCAGCGCTTGTATTGTAAAAAAAGCTGACTTCATACACCAACGCTCTTTAGATAGATCATAGGGGTTTGGAAATATTGATACACTGAACAATCTCTGTCAAGTTGACAGATCAAAGAATACCTCGAGCTCCAAGCATAATCATGGTCGCCCAATACCTAGTGGAGACTTCCGGGTTCTGCTACAGAAGCCCAAAAATGGCAACCATACCCCGTTGTTACTGCGAGTTGATGGACTGAGAAATTTTTTTTATCAGTCCAACACAACAACCTTAAGCTCCTCATTCGGCCGATTATGACACTCTCTGCATCTAGTCTCAACTATCTCCAGGTCATGATCATCATCGTCATGTTCATATTAATTCTTGAGCAGTAGCTCGCACTCACGCTTCACTTTCGGTACATGTTCCTGCTCTAGATGCTAAGTACTGGCGCTCGTGTTATACGATAGCCTTAGCAACTGGGTCAAAGACGAACTGTACCAGTTAATTATCTTCGCTCAGTAGGAGTTGCTGCATGTGAGCCTTTGCCTTGCCGAAACGACGCAAGACTCTCTGGCGCGTCTAGTAGAGTGGTAGTCAGTTGTCAGATGGTGGTAATCTCAAGGAGACTTGATATACCTCAAGATCGTCGTTTGAGGTGGAAGACTGCGAACGAACGTTTGAGCCGATCGATGTAATCACAAGCAACCTGCCGGGCTGTACTGCAGTGGTCCGGGTTTTTGAGTAATCAGGCCCAGGTGAGGTCCGTCGGCTCAGGTTGACTTACTATACGCTTTGCATTAGGGAATGGCCTTTCATTGCCTTTTCTGGAACAGTCTCGTAGCTACGTATGTTTGTCAGCTTACTTCTTTGCTCCTTAGGCTGCACGGCTCTGAGCAAACGGAAGTAAATGGGAATTTGACCTCCTTTCTTCAAGTACCGTTTCAAAGCCCCTTCGATAGTATGCTAGATTGGGCTGATCACTTCAAGCATTATACATACCATACCGGTAGAAATAAGCAACTAACTGATATGTAGCTCGGAGAACGAGACCCTTTGCTCGTGTTCGCGCGCTGAGCTCGTATGTCAAATCCTGGTAACATTCATAAGTCGTGAGATTTTATATCCAAGCAATGTAGATCATGGATGCCCACCATCAATCTTGCATGCTGATCACTGCGCGAAGCGTAGGTATTTTCATCGAAGCACAGTGTATCTCACTGCAAAATAAAGCTCTGTTCCTAGCTTCAGCATATCTTACGATACGTCTTGCATTCCCCTTTTGTAGCGCTTTATTGTCATTTACGACCTCGGCCCTGAGGATGAACTTCCATGTCATGAAGTTGCAGGGGATCCATATTTTTCAACAGGACTCTGTCGAGAGAACAATTGGCTGTATACGCTCATTGGTAAGATATACTAGTCAGGAGGATTCTACTGGCCAGAGTGCTCTTTCAGCAACAATTTGCTTTCGACATCCCGCGCCTGAAAAAAGTAAATACTGGTGATGAGTAACATGCTCTTGATAAAAGAGGTAGCGGAAATAATGGAGAGAGATAGATCAAGTACCAAGTTCATGCAAGGCACAGCTTTTCTTGTTCTCAGCTACATCGTTACATGGGTATGTTGTAGTTGATGTATAAGCATATATTCGTATTAGGAATGTCACACCATTAAGGTCATGAAATTAACCTGTCTGTCACCCAGCTGGAAACGACCAAAAACGTGGGCATATACGAGGAATGGATTGTCTGGCGTAGGAAGGCTGAATGATTCTGGTGTAGGCGAGTGCTTAAAAGGCATCCGAGTCTCACTCTCACGCAAGTGGTCTGAAGATCATCGAAATTCCTCATGTACTGGTGAATGACGGTATATTTCCGACTTCTCTCTGTATCTTCTGCACAACCACTTGCAGCGCCTCTCTCTACAACTTAGCAAGCACATGTCTCCCGCCATCCCCACTCCCCAGAACAATTTCTTCACTCCGCCAGTCTGGATTGAACGTCACCCTGTTCAACGGGTTTCTACGATGTGCCATGTCAAACAACTCTTCGTACACTTTCCCGTCATACCTCCCCAATGCCGAGTCGAGCAGAAAATCAGGTATTGACCACGCATCAACGAGTTTCACGGCGTGCGGGCGTAGCGCAGTCATGAGGTCTAGGATGGAGTCGGGTAGTGTGGAGAGACAGGTATGGGGGATGGATGTTGTTAGAAGGAAAGAAGGAGAGGATTGCTCCATAGTGAAGAGCGAGAAGAGGCGGAAGCAGAGTCCGAGGATCTCCGGAGTTGGTGATGAAAGAGAAGAATGGGCGAGATCGGTTAGCACGCTGTGGAAATTCGTTACGAGGATTTGTTCGGAGTAGGCGCGCGAGAGGGCGTGTAGTTGGATCATCATCTTTGTCCACGGCTTCTTTTCCACGACGCGGGTGGTGTAGGCGATGTAACTAAGGGCCGCGGCCCGCCATTGGAAGATAGAGACGATGTTGGTGTCAAGGATGCTTCGGGATGTGGGGGCGAGGTAGGATTGCGGGATCCGATGATCTTTGTTCTTCAAATAGTGTCTGAACAGCTCCTCGGTGGGGCTCTTCGAAGGTGAGTCAGGGTTTTCCACACACAACTGCATTTTCTTGATAAGGTACGCTGCGACCTGCTGTGTGATCATCCAGTTGTCACCCTCCACGGTGGGCTTTGAGAGGTAGTCGGCGTTCAAGCCAACAAGGCCACTCCTACCGCCGAAGCCGTGGCCACCCATTGCACGACGACATGTTTCGATGCCATCTGCTGCTAATGTCATGCACAAAGACTTCAATCCACTGGATGCACTGTGGAGTTCTGCCAAGGGCCCAAAATCACCTCTCTCGATTGTCGAGCGTGACTCAGCATAGAGCTTGTGGAAGTACTCTCCAGTGTAGTGCAATGCAAAGGTGGTGGCTAGCAAAGGTAATATGCGGATCTGTACAGTTGGGTAGTCGATCACTTTCATCTCTGGCGCGTCACGTGTTTTTGCATCCCGAGCGGAGAATTGGCGACGAATGCTACAGTATCGCACTGCAACAGTCACTGCGCGGGCCAGCACGAGACGTGCATGCATGATGATCTGCCCGCGGACATAAGTCAAAGATCCGTAGACGACAGCCGGATGTCCGCGTCGTGTAAAAGTCCCGACTTCGTCTGACACTTCTGCGTAACGCGATAACATTGCCGATTTCGGGACGCGATGGTGATCAAACAGCATGTACCCGTTATCCTTAGAAGCGTAGCCGTACTTCGGGCCGATGTCACCTACGGCTATACCTGGGAGCGGCTGGTGATTCTTTGTGTCCCGAATCTGCAGCAGGAATGTTTGCGGGCCGTGCGAAGTATAGGCGGTCGGATCGTCCTTGGTCGGCAATAGTAACTGTGCGACGACAATCTGGGATCGTGGTTAGCTGGGCTTCTCTCCCTTGGGGTAGCACAAAATGACGTACAGCATGTGTGGCTGTTCGACCCATGGACCCGTTCCACCACTTGCTTGCGGTCAGGTAGGGGCTATGAATATCAAATTCCTTGCTCTTGGGATCCCACGTCGCTGTAGTCTCCAATCCACGGACATTACTGCCATGTCCAAGCTCGGTTTGCGCATAGCAGCCAATGATATCGTAGTTAAGGATTTTAGGCATCCAGTACGCTTGTTGTGCTTCGGAGGCTTGCTCGCGGACAGTCGTGACTGGCGGTGTCAGCTTGACGCCCACGTCGCACAACCAGAAGGAATTTTCTGACCAAACATGTACATGTGTAGAAAATATGGCGACATTTCATCATTCAGGTACTCGGCCATGCTGTAGTCCGCGTGATCCCAGTGTTCCCTGCGCTTAATCCTCTGAATTGCTTTTGCCCGTGCCAATCCCAGATGATATCGCTCCGGCCGAGACAGATTGAGCTGCTGATCTTTCTGAAATAGACTTTCTTTGCTGAGAACCGCCAGTACCTTTGTTTGCCGCTGCAAGAAGCTGTCACGAGACAGCAAGTGCGCTGCCAGCTCATCAACCATTATCGCAGAACCATCGCGTTCGGCTTGCAAAGTCGCTGTGCCGTCGTGAGCCGGCTTGAGGTGATCGGTGAAATCGGCCATGGCATTCACATCGCTTGCGCTGGAGCTGGGATTAGCAGAGCGTCGCAACGTGCAAGGGCGAGCGGTTCGATGGAACACAATGGAGGTGAGCCGCACAGCTCAATCGCCTGCAACAGCAGTGCGGAGATGAATCGTTATGCGAGGCTTTCCAGCCTCGGTAGATGCTGGTCCAGTTGTCAACAGGGCACGTCGCCGCAGCGTCGATGAGGCGCGTTGACGCTGCGGGGAATGGTGTTGTGCATCGCGGTAATTCTCGGTAGTTTCAAATTCAACATTGTCGAGTCCGTGTTTTTGCGCGGCTATAGGCAGAATGAGTGGCAACAAAGTTTTTGCGCAAAATCTATTGGAAATGATAAGAGTTATCATTGACCGAACTGGAAAAGAAAGCAGCGCTGGCTGCTGGCGGGTAGCCGAGGTAGACGGCTACGTAATTAAGAAATCCTAACAGTGATCGTAAATTAACGCCGAAATCCCACTCCAGAAACTGACTAGCTATTTGTACAGGATATCCCCAGAGCCAAACCGTGGCGATGAAACGCCGATAACCATATCCGTTAACCGATGCTTGAGGACGCGTATAGCGAGGGTATTGTCGACAGGGATGCCCCAGGCATCCAAAGGGCCATAACAGGGCCATTCATCCACAACTGCGACAGGTACAGCGGTGTCAAACCGCGTCTGCCGACAGGTATAATGCTCATAAGACGACAGCTTCAGACCAGCTGCATAAGCCACCATCTTCCTTCATGACGCGGTCCATGTCCTCCTCGGTAAGACGGACGAGGATCTCGAAGGGCGCTTCGGCATTGTGAGCAACATGTCTTCTTCTCGGAAGAAAGATCATGCCGCCATCACCGGGGCCATAAGCTCGCCTAATGAATTCAGGTCGCCCCCCGAGGGAGTCTTCAGCCAAGTCTGTGCCGGGAATGCCCCAGCGGTAGTCGGCACCGAAATTGAGCCACGAGGTCTGGTATGGTCAGCTTAATGCGCTGTATATTAGATAAGATGACATACAATGTAACAGTCAGACCCAAACTTGAGGGCAAGAGCACACTCTGTGTCTTTGATCTCTTCAAGGCCCTTGAAGAAGGCGAAGTGACGGTCGATCCAGTCGTTGTTTACACTTGTGATGGTATTCTTGATCTTCTGGATGACGTGGAGGATGGTTGTGTCGGTTACACTGCATCGTTGGTTAGTCTGGCGTCTATTACATTTCAGGGTAGCGTATAGTGTCTAGACCGTAAACTCCATGCAGGCATGCAGGTGGGGTGCAAGGATCGACAAATGCAGGTTAAAAACAAACTCACCATTCCTCCGCTGTCAGATCTGAGATCTCAGCGGTGCTTTTCGAGAACAATGCACAGTTACCTGTAAAGTCTGCGCCAACTGGGGGCTGCCACCTCTTGCGAAGGTCGGTGGCAATGCCAATGTTGGTCTTTGCATATCCGTGCTCGATCAGGCGTGCTGCTCTTGCGCGTGTAACATGTGTCCACACCAGAGCAGCGAGGACATTACACAGTGTGGGAGGCGATGATTCTGGGAAGAGTGGGCGCAGTCGTTCGCGATACCCACGGATGCGGTCTGCAGGCAAGACGAAGAGCCTTTGCGTGCACCGTGTACTGTCTGGTAATGTCTTCTTGTACTGAAACGTGCCGTCGCAGTAGCAGTCTGCTGTTGGGCGTTGTGCTCCCTTGCAAGACACACGCTCGTCGAGCTTAACGCGTAGCGACGATTGATGATCGGCTATACTTAGAGGCGCTGTTGAGGTTAGCTAGGTAATACTCGAGGCCAGTGCTGGATGTTACCTGGATCCATATCTCTGGAACCACACGTGCGTGCGACATGAGAGACGTTTGCAGCAAAACACTCCCAGAAGGTCGAGATACCATGAAAGTCCAGCACACTGTGATGGACGTAGATGCTTAGGACGAGTCCGCCTGGAATAAAGCATGCCTGAATTCTCATCGCTGGAGCATCGCTGACGTCGAAGTCGCAAAGGCCTTCGCCGTTAGTGGGGACGCCTTCCCAGTTTGCGAAATCGTCTGGAAGAAACGTGGCACTCTTGAACGCGCTCGGTGGCATGCCGGCTCTTTTGAGTGTCTCGTAAGGATGGGGGAAGTCGTCTGGGAGAATTTGTTTGGCCGCGAAGAGGCCCTTGGTCATCCCACAATCGGTGACGTCGACAGGATAACGAAGCTGCAGTCTTCCTGACCCATCACCATCAAGACTCAGAATCCCAGCGAGGAACGAGAATCTCTGGAGAGTCAGGCTTAGCCCACCATCGAGAGCTCGAATGGCGGCCTCGGCATTATTCTGATCACGGAACTACACCAACCTGATCAGTTGTTGTTCAAGCAGATGACGACAGCACTTACTGGAAATATGCACAGCGTTTGGGTGTAAACGCGAACTGCGTTTTGGTCCAAGAATGACAGGTGGAATGACTTGATGTCCTCGGCGGGTGGGGACTCTGATTTGACGATCATGATGATGCGAATCACGACAATACGCTAGCGTCAAGATTGCGCGTTGTTAAAAGGAGATCTAAGGACATATCCGGGGCCTGCCGCTGTTAGTATATATACCAAGAAGGGGAACAGTCACACATACCATAGGTTTGCGGGGGCTCGACAATGAGACCTTGCGGTGAAGGGGTAACAAACACGCAAGAATCACCACGAGAGCTGTCACCGCAAGGTCCCTTTGTCGAGCCTGTGTGACGGCTAGGCCGCGTTGACCGAGACGTTTGACATACGGCCCGATCGCGCTAAGGATCACGACTATTCCGTTTGCGTGCAATGGCGGTGCCATGATCGGGCTGCAGGCCGCATCCCCGTGCAAGCTTCGTCCAGACAGGGGCTCCAGGGTCACACCCGGCGCCCAACGTCGAGCGCCCCGTCTTCCCCGTCCGCCTTACGATTCAATGGTTCCTGAGCCAAACGTTGCGGATGCGGGCGATGTGCTTCCGCTTGTGGGATCGTTCAACTTGCGTCTCCACCGACCTGGATCCAAAGGGCAAGGGCATGATCAATGATCAATTTCGGCTGCCGACCGAGCATCGACCGTTGCTGCGGAACGGCGTGACAGGTAGTTGAGATACACACAGCCTCCTCCCCATCGACCACGGCGCAAGGTTGGGGGAGGACAAAGCAATGCAACAATAGTCCTTTGTTTGCCCCGTCTGCTTCTTGGCTGGGCTGACACTCATCAATTAGATTTGGCGTGGCATGCTGGGGCAAAATTTGGAAACAGATGCAGGGCCTGTCACGCCAAGCAGGTAATTGTATTGGTCGGCGACAGAGCGACTAATGAGGCGAAGCCACCATCGAATGTAGACGCCGTGTTGCCCATCGCGCAGCGGGCGCGTACTGGTCAGCATCCCGGGCAGCAGGCACATACAGTATGTTGTGCCTCGTGCCTATGCAAGGTATTGCGACAACCCACCGTCCAGGTGGTTGGAAAGCGTCTGCTTTCGGCAGCATTTGAAACGAATACAGCGCATTCGAATGTGGGTTCTGCATAACCTGAAATAGCACAGCCGCTGCGTAGCGGTGAGTATTGTCATCATCCTTGGGGAACGTGGACCACATTATAAGCAGATATGCGTCATAGGTGCACGCGCAACGACCAGACACGTCGCAAGTGGAGTTCGTGAGCTTGGGCCGAGGGCCATTCTTTTGCCAGCACAACACCGGTAAAACAACGATAAACTCGAAGATGCCGCCGAAGCACGCGTGCCGAGTGGTAGACGCTGTATGATGAGAATGGTGATCGTGATTCAGTGAGAGTAAGCGCCACGTAGCGCATGGGGGTCTCGTGCAACTTTCAAAGCCCAATGAACAGTGTACCAGCTTTAGTGCATGCCTACAAGTCGTCAGATCTGTTGTTGGGGGCTTCGATTGCTTGCCATATGCAGGTGGTCTGCCATGTATGCATGACAGGTTGAGGTACAGGCGCAGGAGCGCGACCGTGCATGATCCCTGATATGCAAACAGTCGAACAAACGCAGAGAGGACATGTTCGGGCTTCTGACCAGTACACAAAGCCTAAGTGGCTGGAAGGCTCTCCGTGCTTCCGGGGGCCATGCGGATGAGACCGTGGACAGACCCCCCTGCTGCGGACCGCAGTGACCGAGAGAAGGCTTATCTCATCTTTTCACCGGTCCGGGCTTATTCGTCCTTCTAACAGCCTTCTGGAACTTTGCAATGATAGGCTGCTCTGGAAGACGCATTTCAAGGTCGCTCGGTCCGACCTTGTGTTACTGGGTGAGGTTCATTGAAGTAGCAATAGTAACGTACAAAGATATGTGTCTAGTCGTGCTAGATATCGCCAGCATTGCCTGAATATGGCCACTGAGACGTCGTAATACTACTCAGCTCTTGCGAGGCATGCATGCGCAGCTTCATGGTAAGTAACACGAAGTCGTGTGCATTTGCTAGATTATTGGGTACATTAGCATTCCCTCAATCAACACCGTCGCACGAGAGCTGAGAACGTAATGCAATCTGATAGTCTTGATAAGGGAACGATAGTAGTTGTTGTTGTCGATTGCACACAGGTGACGACGGTGTTGTTGCAGCCTTGCAACCCGCTAGCGCCGGGAACGAGTACCGTGTCTGTGCGCGTGACGAGCCGATTCGCGTGACGAGCCACCCCAACCAAAATCACACCCACACTTCAACGCGTAGTAACTCAACAACTATGGCAGCTATTAACGAAGCGATTGCAGCAATCAAAGCGCAAGGATCAGGCGAAAAACCTAGCTATCAGCAAACTGCAAAAAGATTTAGTGTTAATTAGACAACGTTGAGCTAAAGACACTAGCGTCTTCAAGCACCTTATACAGTCAAAATTACTAACTAGCAAAAGCTTACCCCTTAACAGGAGCAGGAGCTTGTACAATATATAGAGAGTCTTACTAGGCGTTGTATACCTCCTACACAAGAGATAATTCAAAACTTTGCCTTAACAATAGCTTAAAATCTAGTGAGCGAGAGCTAGGTTACACGCTTTATCAACTACCACTGTATCCATCTCATCTCTTAGTAGACGACTGGGATGGACCGCAACCGCCACTAAGCTGACTTAGGGGAGAAATATAGGCTCTATTTCAACCTCCTACAGCACAAAATCAACTAGTACAACGTTAAGCCTTGCCACATATATAATATAGATGAGAAGGGCTTTATAATTAGTATTACTAGCAGAGAAAAACACGTGTTTAGCAGATAAATATAGAAGAAGAGAGAGGTTACAGCATTAATCTAAGATAGTAACTGTAAGTAGATTACTCTTATAGCGTGTGTAAGTAGTGATGGTAGAGCTCTGCTACTAAGCCTTATCTATTAGGCTGCTGGTACAGCTATACAATCAAGCTAGGTTAAGTTAATTAAGTTAGGGGAACACTTAGTATTTGTTACCACATCAGACTTAGGCTGGTTAAACAACAAGATTGGTACTGCCTAGCTTAAACAAGTGTTTAATAGGTATACTAAGCCTTCATCACTACGCCCCTACTAATTACTTATTGTTAATGGCTATAGTAGTTATCTAACTATGGATTTTATCAACTTCTGTAACCAGAACTGGATTCTCCTGGCTATACTACCTCCTCACTTAACTTATACACTTTAACCACTTAATATAGTACTGTTTAAGCCTCTATCAACTGCGTACTTAAAAGAGCTCTTAACCTACCTTTACATTAGCTAAGGACTATTAGCAATCAAGAAGAGTGACTTCTTCTTCTTATTCTAAAAGGCTTGGGTAGCTACCTTCACAGAGTCACTTATACTTAAGTTATTTAAGGCAACTAGAATTGTACCCCTAAATCCCAACACTATCCTTGATAGGTTCACTAGCAACACCCCTGAGCCACCAGGCTCGCGTGAGAGCTCTACGTCAGTACTCAGTAGTAAGGACTAGGTTAAAATCAGCTCTCTTATACAGTTAGCAGTAAAGGATAAGGACAGTAGGGAGTTAAAAAAGCTTAGCTAGTTACTCTACTATCTCTTAGTTCAAAAGCAGCTACTTCACTATAAGATTCAAGGACTTAGAGAGGCCCTACAGGTTAAAAAGAGGCATAAGAAAAAGGCTATATCACTCATACCTAATAAGTACCAAGGTGGAGCTATTCTATAGTCTCTATCCAAGGTAGAGAGAGCACGTGAGGCAGTGAAGGTTAAAGAGCAAGAGAAGAAGCAGTTAGAAGCTCAAAAAGCTAAGATAACTAAGCTAAGGCATGCCAATAAGCTATACAAGGAGAAGGTAGCTTAAGAGAAGCGTAAGGCAAGAGAGGCAGCTAAGAAGGTCAAGGAGAAGGAGAAAGCTGAGAAGGCAGCTCAAAAGCAGCTTTAGAAACAAGCTCACAACGCTCAAAAAGCTCTACAACTGCCCTAAAGAGGTAAGCGTAAGGCTTCAAATCTATCTACCTAGCAAAAGAAGCGACAGAAGCATGTAGTAGATGTAGTGGGTGGTCAACCTGCCACTAAGCGTACCTATCTACTACCAACTACTACCACCCGTAGAGGCCGCAACGTCAACCTCCCAAGTAAATTTAGATAGGCCAAATTAATTGCAAGCATTACTTTATTACTCTACTATAAACTCCTGTAATAATAGCTATTATACGTGGCTGTAGAGCCTCATTTTTGAGTGCTCAGTTGGTTTGTTGGGGTGGCTCGTCACGCGAATCGGCTCGTCACGCGCACAGACACGGTAATGTCTGCGGGGTAGATGTTCGGAAGCCCCACGGCATCGTGGGCTCCAGAAGATGCCGACATTTGCCATCAGACTACGGCGAAAGCTGGAGTTGATCAAATTCCTTTGCCTAGGCATCGCGTAGTATGATCTCAATCTCGTGACGCCCACAGCATTAAATGGCGCAGACTCCAGCTGGGCCGATGGCTGTTCAACATTGATCAAAAGAAAGGATGGAAGATTGCTCGTTCATGGTGCCGAAGCACAGAGGCCACAATGTGCTACCCAATACTGTGAGTAATCATGGAGATTATGTCGCCCCGGTGCTGAGTTCGATAGCCTCTGTTCAGTCGATTGCTGAGGTACGCCAGTCGGACGCCTGCTCGCATAGCAATCGATGATGTACGATCCAAGCACCAGAGGAGCCACTTAGAGCTGCTCTCAGATGTTCTAGCGTTACGGGAGACAGTTTTGAACACGCTCGATGCGGTATCTCTTGAGGCGTTGAACCAAAGAGACGAAGTCTACATCGCAATTGTAGCTGCCGGTGGCTACGAGTACACTGTCGCAATGTTAGCGGTGCTTGCAATGGGCGCAGCAGCTGTCCCTATAACGCCTGCACTGCCTGTGGACGAAGCAGCATACTTTGTCGAGAAGTCACGAGCCGCGTTGGTCCTTGTCAGCTCGCTGGATCTCAAAAAGTGTTGCGAGCTGGAAAAACGGATAGCATCGACAAGCAACGAGCATTTTCGAGGCGTGCCTGTTGGCTCGTGTACATACGCATCAAGTTTGTGTCCGTCGGATATCTTGATATCGTCAGATCTTGCCCTGGAGGAAAACGCACCCGGGGTCGTCATTTTCACCAGCGGTACTACTGGCCCTCCCAAGGGTGCTGTTATGCGTAGATCATTTGTCTTCGACTGTGCGCTGTCCGTTGCGGATCACTATAGGCTGGGTGAAGACGACGTTATGTTACACGTCCTCCCGGTTCACCATGCGACTGGCGTGGGAATTAATTTCTTCCCGTTCCTCATATCTGGTAGCCGCATCGAGTTTCGAAGTGGAAGTTTTGACGAGGTCTGGATGTGGGATAGGTGGAAGCGAGGCGCAACGAACCCTCGCCAGCGGCTGACTTTCTTCTCGGGGGTTCCGACCATTTACATGCGGATGCGGCGACACTACCAACGTTGTTTGGCCAAGCTGCCTTCAGAAGAATTGGCAAAATACATCGCCGGTGCACGGCAGTTTCGTGCGTGCCTGTGTGGAACCTCAGCGCTACCACAGCCGCTGAACGACTTCTGGTCTGCCCTCATGCAGAAAAGAATAGTACAGAGATACGGCGCCACCGAATTTGGAGCCGTGTTCAAAGTCCGCCTGGACGACAAAAAGGTGCCTGACGGCTCGGTGGGCCAGATTGCGAGTGGTATCGATGTCAAGCTGTCGAATGGTGACGAGGGTGAGATCTTAGTGAAGAGTCCGGTAGGTACTAGTGAAGCCTTGCAATCCCGCTTTCACTGACAACACCAGCACATGTTCTCCAAGTACTTGCAGGATCCAGAAGCCACTGCAAGAGCACACGATGACGAAGGTCATCGTGTGCTCCTGTGCTCCTGCTCCTGCTCCTACTCTAGTTCTAGTTCCTGTGGCAACTTAAACAGTTGTTAATTAATATCTGCAAGGCGTTTATAATTAGCTTGTTTAGCATGCTAGTGTTCTAGCTCCTAGTTATTAAGCTGCAGATACACAACAACTCTAGTTTACCTAAGCTAGGCACTAGAATCTGCAGGCTTATTAATAGCAGGTTAAGGCTGCTCCTTAACAACACCCTTATAGATATTAACAGCAGGCAGGCCAATCTAGTAGATTAGCTAGTAGATCTAACAAATACAGCTATAGATCACTACGCCCTCGCTGTTAGGATACGCCTTATATAAGTAATTAACAGAGAAGGTATAAGGAGTTAAGCTGCTAGGCTAAGGATTAGGGCAATTATTTGTATTGCTACACTAATCGTGATCGCAGTTACAGGGAGAGATTAGGTAGGTATATCTAGTCTAGATACTCTTGTTCTTAGACATTAGGTAATTATAGTTAAGGTTTGTTTAGATCCCAATTACGCCCTCTAACTAGAGAAGAGATTTGAGCTAGGATTATCTGTTATTTTGAGGATATCTTGGCTCTAGTTGATCAGCTTTAAAGCTAATAGGTATGCTAAGAGATATAGTCCATCTTAAGAGGTTTAGATTAGCTTAATTATAGGATAATAATAGT